>VDFB02000008.1:201257377-201310859 GCA_007258455.2 Sequoia sempervirens
GATTTCTTTGTCTAGACCATTCAATCCATTTATTTCCTCTTGATCTACATTGATTAGAAATATGCCTAAATCTATTGCATGCATAGCATCTAACATCTCTATGAAAGTTGTTCATCACATTTATGCATTCATTTGACTTGTGACCAAACTTATCACAATTAAAGCAATGACCTAAGAATGATGGACTACTTGAATTTATTTTACTTCTACACTGAGAAGCCATATGACCAAATTTATTACAGGCAAAGCAATGACCATTAAACTTCTAAGCATTAGATTGTCTTACCAGATACCTTCTACCTTTGTTTATCTGATTTCTTTGTCTGGAATCCTTATGTTTAGATCTGAAGCTTTCTCCCTTATCATATACAAGACCTCACTTGTCATTTGCATCCTTTTGTCCTTTAGTCAGCTCATCAAGCTTAGTAGAACTGATTCTAAACTTCTCCTTGTATTCATTTTCAGTAGTGAGTTCATCTCTAAGAATAACTATTTGTCTTTCAAGATCTTGTTCATTATTTCTGGATTGTTGTAGTTCAATCTCTAGTTGAATGAATCCACTATTGACTCGGTTGTATTCTTCAGATTTTTCTTTAAGGACTGGGCCAGATTCTCTTCATTCTTCTTCCTTTCTTCAATCTCTTTAGTTAGCTTCATCACCATAGATTCCATCTCAAGCTTTAGAGTAGCATTGTTTCTAGCAAGCTTTTCACATTCTCCAGTTATTTTTTTTAGGGTCTGATTCAGGTGAACATCTTCCAAGCATTTACTTTCTTTCTCCTTTAGTTGATCACATAGTTCCTTCCTCTTTTCTCTTGACTCATTGATTTTATCCTGCAATGATTGAATGAATTTTTCAGCATCCCTAAGATTTGTTTTTAATTCCAGAACTTTTGCTTTAGACTGATCAAGATCATCAAGTACCACCAAAAGTTGTTGTTGAAGACCACCACAGTCCATTACATTTCAAGATCCACCTCAAGCTATTAAACTTCTGCAGAGGAACCAATGCTCTGATACCAATTGTTGGACTCAAGGAACACTACGAGGGGGGGTGAATCAATGTTGAACAATATTTAAATTTCATTCCAAATCTTAAACCATTTATAGTATTTCATCAAATTTAAAAATGCAAGCACATGAAGGAAACAATCAAAACACCATAACACCAAGATTTTTACATGGAAACCCTATTAGGGGAAAAACCACGGTGGGGGTTAATTCATAATTTATACTCTACTAAAAGTATGAACAAAGGAGGAATGCACTTGCATTCAGGCATACTACTCAAAATAAGGAAGGCTCACTACCTTACAATATGTTTAGATATAACAAAAGGTTGAACTCAGAAAGTAGCATCTACAAATTCCTAATTACAGTTTTGGTTAGGCTCATGGATCAGATTCTGGATTTGCTATCTAGTTCTGCACTTCGCTCTACTATGCCTTAATTTGCTTCTCAAAAATTCTCTTCTACACAAGAAAAATTTGCTCAACTAGTCTTCTGATATTCACACACACATCTGCTCTACTCTTCACACACACTCACACTTCATACTACTCAAAATTATTTACCCAATCTCATATAAATAACTGCTATCAAGGATTTAGACACTTTATGTCGGCATCAGCAAAACAAAAATATTTTCCAACTGTTGGCTCAATTCACATTTGATATTTCATGCATACCCATCAAAGTCGGTTGATGCATAGCTAGGACCCAAAACAAAATGTTTGAGCATAGAAAAAATTAAACAATTACTCCTTATACATCTGCGACACGCTACATACATCAAGTTGGCCACCTTTAGCAAATAAACAGAAAAATCATTTTGTCAGATCTCCTAACTTATACACCGATTAATGCAACAACACAAAACTTAACAATAAGATAATATGGAGACTTAAAAAACTTCCCTGAGATCCACAACTCAAAATGATTGTGTGTGAGAGAGAGAGAGAGAGAGAGAAAGAGAGAGAATGGTGAGATAGAGAAAATGAGTGATTGAGAGAGAAATAGGGGGAGGGAGGGACAAAAGGGAGAGAGACTGAGAGGAGAGGCTAAAATAAGGGGAGGGTGAGGTAGAGAGAGGGAGGGAGAGGATAGATAGAGAGAAGGAGAGAGGAGGGAGGGAGAGAGCTAGGGAGAGAGATAGGAGGTGGTCTGATAGAGGGAGAGAGAGAGAGAGAGAGATGAGATAGAGAGGAGAGAGATAGGAGGAGAGAGAGAATAGAGCTAGAGTGGAGAGAGTGAGAGATAAATATGGGGGAGAGAGAGAGAGAGAGAGAGGTAGGGAGAAGTAGAGAGGGGAGGGAGGCACGGAGAGGTAGGGAGGAGATAGAGGTGAGTGTATGTGTGTGAGAGACAGAGAGGGGGGAGAAAAGGAAGGGAGAGAGGAAGGGGGAGAGAGAAAGAGAGTAGAGAGGGAATGGGGGAGAGAGAGTGAAGGAGATAGTAAGAGAAAGAGCGGGGAGGGAGAGAGAGCGAGAGGTATAGAGAGAGTGGTAGGGAGTGGAGGGAGAGGTAGGTAGAGGGAGGGAAGGAGAGAGGGAAGGAGAGAGGGAGGGATAGGAAGGAGAGAGGGAGGGAGGGTTTAGGGTGAGATGGAGAGAGAGGGTGGTGAGATAGAGAGTAGAGAGGTAATGAGAGAATGATAAAGAGACAGGGACAAAGAGGGAGAGGGGGGTTGGAGGGAGGGAGAGGTAGAAAGGGATAGGTGAGATAGAGATACATTTGATGATAATTTTCCACTCTTAGTGATGTTTGGGAAAACTTAATTATAAAAACCTCCTCTTTGCCTCTTCATGCTTCTCTACCTCTTCATCCCTCCTAAAAAAATCTTACACTCTTCTCTACCTCTTAATCCCACTTTTCTCTCTCCCCTTTGTAGATCTTTGTGTAGGGTCAAGGCTTACACAATGACAAATTTTCTATAGAGTACATTTGGTGCTCGCCAAAGTTCAAAGCCTTAAAACATAACATTTGGTGCTCATCAATTTGGAAGGCTATTTTGCATCACATTTAGCACTTAGCAAATTTGGCAAGCACCAAATTTGTTTTTCCAAAAATGGTAGAAATGGGAAATGGCCTATGATTTAGGCCCACAATTCTCTATATTTTTCTAGTTTTGTGCTTTATCGAACTCACAAACACCTTTTTATGCAGTCAACTTGTTCTAGTACCATATTATGCTTGCTCCATTACCTTTTGAGTACCAATTTTCTTGTTGGAAAATGTAGAAGAAGATAATTTGAAGTGTCTACATCACAATTGATTATCGCAAGTAATATATTCATTTTTATAGAATTGAAATGTTTATATTTAGTTTTTTTGTTTAGTTTTGACAATATAGACCATTCCTTTCATGATTTTATTAATCATAATAGTTTTACATACAATTCAACATTGAATTAGATGGAAATTGTATAAAAAAATATAATTTTTAGGAGTTTTAAGAAAAAATGAAAAACATGGGATAATTTAAATGAATTCATGTAAACTTATATAGAGGATTTCAACTTAACACAAACTTGCTTATGCATTCCATTTGTATTGCTTATAGTAGTCCATTTCCATCATGGTTAGTGGAATTCACTCTTTCATTTTAGCTAGATGTTTATATTGAATTTTTTTGTTTATTTTTGACAATATAGACCATTCCTTTAATGGTTTTATTAATCATAATTGTTTTACATACAATTCAACATTGAATTAGATGGAAGTTGCATAAAAAAGTTTAATTTTTAGGAGTTTGAAGAAAAAAAATGAAAAACATGGCATAATTTAGATGAATTCATGTAAACTTATATAGAGGATTTGAAAAAATGCCTCAAGGAAATGCCTTAGAGAAATGTGGTTTCATGGAATGCAATAACAAGCAAATGCAATTGGCAGCTACTCCTAGTTATTAGTTATGCAATGTGAAGTAATTGCATAATTGCTTAATAGGTTGACTTTGAAAAAATTAGATTATAATTGAAATTTTGTCATCTATCAGAATCTACTTATTAGTTATGTGATTTGAAGTAATTCTTTGAGTTTGAAATATGTGCAATGCAATGTAATCAACAATATGTCATGGCTAGCATTGATTTTTTCCAAGCATTCGTAGCTAGTTTGAAAGCACCTATGTTAGGCTTTTAGCCATTGTAGCAAGGTAGTGATTTGTTTGATAAAATGATTTGGTAGACATGTGTGGAAAAATGTGGTAACATATACAAGGCAGTGAGATGTTTGAAAAAAAGCCTCAAAGAAATGTGGTCTCATGGGATGCATGACAAGCAAATGCAAATGGAATTTTCTCAAATCAAGCATATCATACAATTATATCTATATCATTAGATCCTTCATACAAAATACATACAATTATGTAGTAATCAATTTCACTCAACTATGATGTATAAACAAGAACACCAAGCATGCCATACAAATCTAATGCAACCTTTCAACAAAACCCAACATACAACAAAATGATATATAGCATCAATTCCTTCATGCAAATGTCATACAGTCATGTAGAAGCATCAATGACATTCAAACATAATGCATGAACAAGAAACTTTCAAAAAAATTCCATACAAAATAATTTGTAACCATCAACTAAAATCCATACAACTTATTGGCATATATGTTATTAGAACCTTCACTCAAAAAGTCATAGTCAACATGCATGAATAAACACACTAAGAACACCATAATGAGCACATGTTATGATGTATGCTTAACATAAAATCCAAAATCAATAGGATGTTGTCATATATACTATTAAACCTAATGCATATGTCATACTCCATTCAAACAATAAAAGATAAGAGTCAATGTGATTCGATTATGATGCATAAACAAATGCATTATGCATGGCATAAAAGTTTGATGTATAATGGAAATATAATCTACACCATTTAACCCTAATACATAAGTGCACTTGAAACTCAATGGCATACATTACATTAGACCAAATTGACATGCCATTAGACCAAATTGACTCATCATGAAACTCAATGGCATACATGCCATTAGACCAAATTGACATGCATGCAGTGTAAAGTTGCAAGGTGGTGTAACTTTTGTTATGTTCATCGTGTGACAAAATCAAAAGTTCCAACACATTTGGATGGGTATATTTACTCTAAGAAAGGTCCTATTTCACACCCAAACATGTCAAAGTGGTCCAAACTATAATGCACCGATGATATCTCTTAAGAGACTAAAGTGCAAAATGGAAAAAAAATTTGACGAATTGTTACTTAGAAACCATGGAACTTAGGAAAAAAATTTCTAAAGATACAGGATCATGTAGGGACCCTCTACAATAACCTCTCTTAATTTTTGATATCTTCAAGTCATTTTCCCGTGGTATTAAGATTTCAGTTGATGGAAAAAGCATCAAATGCATGTAGTGTAAATTGCAAGATGGTGTAACTTTCGTTCTATTCGTCGTACAACCAAAATAAAAATTCCAACACATCTAAATGGGTAGGTTTACTCTAGGAAAGTTCTTTTTTTGTACCTAAACATGTCAGAGTGGTACGAGTTGCAATGCACTGATGATATCTCTCAAGAGACCAAAGTGCAAAAAGGCAACAAACTTTTGTTACTTGAAAACTATGGCACTTAGAAACATTATACATGAAGTTACGAGATCATGTAGGGCCACTCTACAATAACCGCTCTCTATTTTTGATATCTTTGAGTTGTTTGCCCGTGGTGTCGAGATTTCAATTGATGGAAAAAGTGTCAAATGCATGCAATGTAAAGTTGCAAGGTGGTGCAACTTTTTTTTTGTTCATCATGCGACCAAACTAATAGCTCTAACACATCCATATGGGTAGGTTTTCTCTAGGAAAGGTCATGTTTTGTACCCAAACATGCCAGATTGGTCTGAGCTACAATACATCGGTGATATCTCTTAAGAGACCAAAGTGTAAAAAGGCAGAAAACTTTGACAAGTTGTTACTTGAAAACCATGGGACATAAAAATATTTAGTCTAAAGTTACAAGATCATGTAGGGCCCCTCTACAATAACCTCTCTTAGTTTTTGATAGCTCAAAGACATTTTCCCGTGGTGTCAAGATTTTAGTTGATGGAAAAAGCATTAAATGTATATAGCGTAAAGTTGCAAGGTGGTGTAAGTTTCATTATGTTCATCATACGACCAAACCAACAGTTCCAACACATCTAGATGGGTAGGTTTACTTTAGGAAAGGTCCTATTTTTCACCCAAACATGTCGGAGTGGTCTGAGCTATAATGCATTAGCGATATCTCGAGACCAAAGTGCAAAAAGGTAGCAAACTTTGACGAACTATTACTTGGAAATTGTGGCACTTAGAAACAATTTGTCTAAAATTACAAGATCACTTAGAGACCCTCTATCATAACTTATCTCATTTTTTAATATCTCCAAGTCATTTACCCATGGTGTCGAGATTTCAGTTAATCAAAAAAGTATCAAATGCATGCAATGTAAAGTTGCAAAGTGGTGTAACTTTTGTTATATCCATTGTGTGACCAAACCAACAGTTCCAACACATCCATATGGGTAGGTTTACTCTAGGAAAGGTCCTGATTTTCACCCAAACATGTCAGAGTGGTCTGAGCTACAATGCACTGATGATATCTCTTAAGAGACCAAAGGGTAAAAGGTAGCAAATTTTAACGAGTTTTTACTCAGAAACCATGGCACTTAGGAAAATTTTGTCTGAAGGTATGAGATCACAAAGGGCCTCTCTATAATAACCTCTGATATCTCCAAGCCATTTTCCCAGGGTGTCGATATTTCACTTGATGGAAAAATCATTAAATGCATGCAGTGTAAAGTTGCAAGGTGGTATAACTTTTGTTCTATTCATTGTGCAAAAAAACCCAATAGTTCTAACATGTCTGTATGGATAGGTTTACTCTAAGCAAGGTCATGTTTCACACCCAAACATGTCAGAATGGTCTGAGCTATAATGCACTAACGATATCTCTTAAGAAACCAAAATGCAAAATGTCAAGATTTCAGTTGATGGAAAAAGCATCAAATACATGCAGTGTAAAGTTACAATGTAGTGTAACTTTTGTTTTATTCATTGTGTTACTAAATCGACAATTCCATATGTCTAGATGGGTGGGTTTAGTCTAGGAAAGTTTTTATTTTTCACCCAAACATGCCGAAGTGGTTCGAGCTACAATGCACCGATGATATCTCTTAAGAGACCAAAGTGCAAAAGGGTAGTAAATTTTGATGACTTGTTACTCAAAAATCGTGTCACTTAGAAAAAAAAATTCTAAAGAAATAGGATCATGTAGGGTCCCTCTACAATAACCTCTCTCATTTTTTGATATCTCTGAGTCATTTGTTTGTGGTGTTGATTTTTTAGTTGATAAAAAAAGCGCCAGATGCATGCAGTGTAAAGTTGCAAAGTGGTGTAACTTTCATTCTATTCATCATGCAACCAAACCGATAATTCCAACACATTCGAATGGGTAGTTTTATGCTAGGAAAGGTCCTATTTTGTACCCAAACATGACAAAGTGGTGTGAGCTACATTGCATAGGAAGCATGAAGTATATAAGTGAACACATGAAGTATACATAGGAAGCATGAAGCATGCACATGAATACACATGAGCACATTGAGTATACACATGAAGCATGAAGCATACACATGAATACATGTAATACATAAAGTATACACAGGAAGCATGAAGCATACATGTGAACACGTGAAGTATACATAGAAAGCATGAAGCATACACGTGAATACACATAATACATGAAGTATATATAAGAAGTATGAAGAAAACGCATGCATACATGAAGTATACATATGAAACATGACCATACACATGAACACAAAGTATACATAGGAAGCATCAAGCATACATATGAATACACGTGAACACATGAAGTATACACATGAAGCATGAAGTTTACATGTGAACACATGAAGTATACATAGGAAGTATGAAGCATACATTTCAACACATGAAGTATACATAGGAAGCATGAAGCATACACGTGAATACATGTAATACATGAAGTATACACGAGAAGCATGAAGCATATGTGTGAATACATGAATTATCCATAGGAAGCATGAAGCATACACATGAACACATGAAGTATACACAGGAAGCATGAAGTATACACATGAATACACGTAATACATGAAGTATACATGGGAAGCTTGAAGCATACATGTGAATACACGCAATGCATGAAGTATACACAGGAAGCATGAAGCATACACGTGAACACATGAACTATACATAGGAAGCATGAAGCATACACATGAGTACACGTAATATGTGAAGTATACAAGAGAAGTATGAAGCATACATGTTGATACATGAAGTATACACAAGAAGCATGAAGCATACATATGAACACATGAAGTATACATAGGAAGCATGAAGCATACACATGAATACACATAATACATGAAGTATACATAGGAAACATGAAGCATATAGGTGAACACATGAAGTATACATAGTGTAGACATGGAAAATATACCAACATACTTGATCCTGGCTACTAACACCATTTCATCTAAAATCATCCCTCAATCTAACCATTTAATTGAATATCCCTTATTTGATTAAGTTCATCAATTTCCTTCTCTTAATTAAATAATTCATTTTATCTAATTAAGTCCTTTTCTCTTATTAATTTAATCAATCTATTTGATCTAATTAACCCTATGTCTGTATTTAATTAAATAATTCCCTTTATATGATTAAATCTCTAAAGTCTATCTATTAAATTAAATAAAACCTTGTTTAATTTAAGCTAACATCACCCCCTTTAGCTAAATAAATCAAAATATTTATTTAACTAAGTCTAAAATCACATTCTTCTCATATTTGATTTAAATAAACCCACAAATCTAAGTCAAATTTGTCACATCATCTAATCTCTCATTAAATTAATTAACCCTTGATTAATTTAATCCTCATTCATGTCCTATCCTCTAGTTTTTGCCACTTGCACATGAAAATAGATTTAATTCATTTATTAAATCCTTATTTTCTCTCAACATGGCATAATAGAGAATATTCCTTCAAATTTGAATTCAAATATAAGTGTACTTTGTCCTTCCAACAAGGAATTTACTTCACCTAATAAGTCCTTTTGCCTTGAGGCAAGTGGCATTTAAGACAATTTTTTTCCCTCTTACATGTCATTTCACTATTTTCAAATATCACCTAATGTCATTTATTGGCACAATCATCAAAACTTGCACATCCCTCGACCATTCTCATCTTGACAAGTGGCACCTTTCCATTGGTTGAATTTTAGTCCCACATTGCTTCATTTTGGGCATTTCTCCAACTTTCCAATCTATAAATAAGAGGCTTCATTCCTCATTTCATCATCCACAACTTGAATAAACTTACTATACTCAAATTCATAGCAATCTTCATCCATCCCATTGAATTTTATAGCTAGGTTGTGCAGATTTTTATCTTGGAGCACACTTCAATCATCAATAAAGTGGATCACTCTTCATCACCAATCAACAAATCTTGCATAAGAGTTGGGAAAGGGCCAATTTCCACATCAAATTGGCACCAACTCTCCCAAAAGATCAAGATTTTGCATTGCATTTGAATAGGATTTAATATCTTTGGCTTGTGTTTGTTTATGTTCTTCATTTCATTTCCTTTTCATTGCAATTTAAATAGATTTCTTGGGGAATCATAATACTAACTTGCATTGGATCTTGTAGATAGGAAAATAAAATCAAAGGTTTAATTGCATTGAAGATAATAAACAAATTAAATCCTATCAAACACCATGAAGTACAAATTAGAATGAAAATAAAAATAGTAAACAAAGAACGTGCAAACCGATTTTCAAACTAGTGTTGATTGATCTCCATGGCTCTTCTCCACCTGCACAAGGATGCAAGATTTCGAAGGTTGATTGTTGGAGGAATGTTGGTTGCTCAATTCTGTAGCATAACAACTTGACGATGAAGAATGATAGAGATGGATTGAAGAATTATTTTGACAGAGTCAGTATGCTAGATGAAGATTCCATGGAAGAATGAATTTGACAACATAAGGATGTCTGAAGATTCGATGCAAATGGCCTGTGAAAGGTTTGATTTATAGATTTTTGATGTGGACAGAGATAAGATTTGATAAGATTGATAATGATTTGATTTTTGACAAAAGAGGAAAAACAATGAGATCAGATCAGATTTTTGAAAGATAGCAAGATTTTGATTTATTGTTTTAAAGGAATTAAAACAAGATAAGATAAGATGTGCAAAAAATAGAAAGATTTTGGTTCTCTTTTAAAGGAAATAAATCCTGAAAAAGATAAGAAGGATAATTGATGAATTATCTAATTAAATAAATTAATTAGATGCACATGAGTTCGGATTTTGGAAAGAAAGCGAGAAGATCCTTTTAAGATTTTATTAATTAAATAAATTTTGGATTTATTTAATTAACGTTGGATTTATGATTTCATTAATTAAATAATATAAATTATTTAATTAACATTAAAAGAATTAATAGAAATGATTTAATTAATTAAATAATATAAATTATTTAATTAACATTATAGAAATGGATGGAAATGATTTAATTAATTAAATAATATAAATTATTTAATTAACATTAGAGGAATGGATGAAAATGATTTAATTAATTAAATAATATAAATTATTTAATTAACATTAGAGGAAGGGATATAAATGATTTAATTAATTAAATAATATAAATTATTTAATTAACATTAGAGAAATGGATGGAAATGATTATGAATTTAATTAAATAAATAAAATTTATTTAATTAAATATATGATGACATGGGTACCTAGGAAAACATGATACAAGGTGTCTAAATGATGCAATGTTGTGACAAGGTATCGTAAGATGACAATTTTTTGATGTCTACATTTTGCCCCTCTTTGAGATGATGTTCGAGATGATTAGATTTGTGTCGAGTAACATCATTTCAAAGAAGTTAAGATATAGGTAAAAGAAAATGGATGGTGAAGGAAAGATAGGATAATGGAATGATGATGCCCCCTCAAGAGGATAGGCGGGTTGGACAAACACGGGTAGACTCTCGAAATGAAATGAAATGATAAACATGATGATGCAAGATAGAAAGTGGATGAAGGAGATGAATGATACGTTATGTTGCAATGAAAGATGAACAACCATGATGTTTGATATAGTACTAGACGTTATGCACCAAGGTATAAGGACCAAGGTGACGATGTGTCTCATGCCCTAGCATAATACAACCTTGTCTAGACACATGAGGAAATAGACTTAGAGCATTAAAGTCCTAATGCACAAAAGGTATTATGTGACCTTAGATGCAAAGGATAATGCAAAAAGATATTCCAACACACACAAGATATGAATATTAGCTGGAATGATATGGATTTGATACAAATGCAAGATAAAATGATAACACACACAAGCAAGCAAGCAAGCATGCACAAATGATACAAAAACAAACAAGGAATTGCCCCTGTCAAGCTGTAAACCATTGATTGATTGATTGATTGATGATGATGATGATAGTGTTGTCATTGTGGGGAGCGGCATGTCCCTAGATCAACACAAGGATGATGATAATTGATTGATTGAATTTGATTTGGTTTACGACAAGATTAGGATCAAGACCAAAGGATGTGATTGGATAATTTGACAAGATTGATTGACTTGATTGGTATGGATTAAGGATTGACTTGCATTTGGATTATGGCTTGGATTGAGTTGATTGGATGCAATTTTTTTGAGGAAGATGATTGATTTGGTTGAATGGTTGAATGATTAGATTGAGGTGAGGGATTGAATTGATGAAATTTGGAAGAAGTGATTGGATGTATTGATTTTATTGCTTGGATTTTTGAAATATTTTGATTTTTTTGGATTTTTGAAATGTTTTGAATTTTTTTGTATTTTTGAAATGTTTTGATTTTTTTTTGGATTTTGAAATGTTTTGAATTTTTGGAATTTTGAAATGTTTTGATTTTTTGGACTTTTGAAATGTTTTGATTTTTGGATTTTTGGGGATATTTTGATTTTGATTTTATTTTTGAAATGTTTTATTTTTTTGGAATTTTGAATTGTTTTGATTTTTTGGGACTTTTGAAATGTTTTGATTTTTTTGGATTTTTGAGAATATTTGGAGGTGTCAAAAGATGAAAATTTGAGTAGCCTTTGTGCTAGATACCAATGACAAGGGGAAAACCAAGGCTAGGTGCAAGGAGATAAAGGGGATTGATGGATGAAAGGGTGGGTGATGGGATAAGGGATAAAAAGCTCATGATATATGGATGGATGGAAAGGATAAGTCATAGTGAATTAAATTGATGTATGCATCATAAGAGAGCAAGGATGTGATTTCCAAAGACTATGTTGCATAGGAATAACATGCCTCATTCTAGGTACAAGACTTAGGATTTTTCATGACAAAGCTTATGGCAATAGGATAATGATATGATTGGTTTAGATAGGATGAGGTATGTCAACAGATATCCAAAGCATGTTTCAACATTTTTCCCCTATATCTTCATCAAGATCAAAAGGATAAGGGTGGATGAATGGACTCAATATGAGAGGTATGTATGATGGCTAAAGATGGTAGGTAGGATGGAAATGACAAGACATGAAAATGATAGGTTGGATAGATAAGACATTGTGCCCCCAAGTGTAAGTGACATAGAAAATCAACCTACACATGACGCATATTTGCTAGGTTTTCATCAAGGTACTTATCCAGGGTGCCTGTTTACCAGGTTTTCACTGTTGGACGAAGGGATTTCTCTTTACTTTTTTTTTTTTTTGGATAGGAGAAGGGGAATATGGATAGGATGGAATCAAGTGTCTAGTTGCATGAAAGGTGATAGTCCCACTAGATATGGATGTCATTGCATGGACCATGTCAAATGTCATTATGCTCATAGATATTGGTAAGGGATGACATGAAAGGGATGGATTAGGTAGATGGTAGATTATGAATGATTTATGCAAGAATGGATGGGGAATAGTGGATGATGATGTGGATTGAATAGGACTTGTGAAAAAGGATGGATGGAAGGTTTATGCAAAAGCATGGACCGTAGGAAGATGGTGGGGGAGATATGTAGGATAATGCGTGAAGGATGAGGAGATGGAGGTATGTGGAATTGTTGTGAAATGGAAGGGAACCATGACCAATGGTTGCACACACTGTGATAAACGTTGAAGCTTTTGATGTGGATGGGGTGTAGGAAGCAATGGAGATGTTTGCTTAGGTGGTGGAGGGTGTAGTGCTTTTGGTACCCACATAGACTTAGTATTTTTATGATTTTTATTTTTCTTGTGGGTTTTAGGAATTTGAGACTTTTGAATAGAGTGGGAATGTGAGGTGGAAGTGGATGGTTGGGATTTTTGTGATTTAGATGCCTCATTTGACTTGTTTTCCGTTTTCTTAAGGACCCAAACCATTTTAGTTTTGGCCTTTACTTTTGGAGGTATGGGCTTATATGACTTTTGGATGTATTTTGCTTTGACTTTTTGTATTGATGTCCTAAGGCATGATAACTCTTAGGATTTTTGACTTTATAGGTAGAGGCATTGGAATTATTGCTTTTGAATCCCTTGGGTTTAGTGGAATGAGTGGAAGCTTCATGTTTATACACTGTGTGCATTTGTTGGTCATGATTAGGAATGTTAGGGTATTTATGGATGGAGGGATAAGGGGATTGGATAATGGGGATATTAGGTGTTGGGAGAAGCGGAGATAGATTAGATGGAGGGATATTAGGAGTTGGAAGCAATGGTGGTAGAGTGGATCGAGGGATATTAGGAGTTGGCAGTAATGGTGGTAGAGTGGATGGTGGAAGGTGTATGGTCACATGCTTTTGACATTTATAGGATGACAGTGGTGGAATGACAACATATGTTTTAGGCATATGATAGGCTTTATGATGGAAAGTGGACTTAGGATGCATGGAGGAAGTACCAACATCTTTAGGTTGTTGTCCTTGGGGTGTAGGTCCAAGGCCATAAGAGCGTGGAGGGACTTTGAAATGGACAGGCTCCAAAATATCTTATTCATGAAGGTCTAGACCTTTACCTTGGTGGTTCATGTTTTAGAGTGTGCAATGGACAATGGGACTAGGTGTAGGTGGAACACTAGACACGAGTTCCTTATTGGATGTAGAAAATGATGCAAGGGAAGATAATGGTTGTTGTTGTTCTAAGGAGGAACATTCATGAATGAGAGTGGAAAGACCAATAGGATATGTTGGAGGACTTGCAATGGGGTCAATAATGGGTGATGGGGGATCATTAGGATCTTGATTAGCATTGTGTACACTTAGATCCAATGTATTTGTTTGATCTTCTATGTGTGTTTGGGAGGCATATGTCTCATCATGGGAAGTGGATGTTTGTGTATCATGGATGGGTGAGGTTGAAATCTCTTGACCATGGAATGCATAAAGTTGGCTAAAGGATCATCATGGTCTTCTTGATCATAAAAGGGGTCTTGATAAAAGATGGAAGATTGATCATGAATAGTATTAGGTATGTTATGAATGGAATCATTGGGAGGGTGTTGATCTTTATGTGGATGAGGGGGTAATGTTTCCTCATGTTTAGTATTGTGCTCTTGACATACCTCATGAATTATTTGAATGGAGGTGGAAGGGGATGACTCATGGAGAGACTTGTCATGTTCTTGATGGTCAACAACATAGGAGCATGATAGAGGGTGACTTGGACTTATGAAGGGAGACTCTTGAATTGGATCAAGTGGTTTTGGATGACATGGTTGGCTTGAAGGACTTGGAATGATGTTTGGTGATGCCTTTGTATGTTCAAGAATATGAGTTGGATGACATGGCGATGTTTGATTCCTTGCTAGTAGCCCTTGGGTCACATCCTTTATAGGTGTATGGGTGGAAGGTGTTGGCTTAGGGTTTTGGTTTTGATTGGATGATGGTATGATAAAGTTATAGGGTGCATGTGCTAGATTAGTATTCCCCTTGTTGAAGGTGGCAGTAAGACTTGAGGAAGTTTGGCCTTGTTGCAAGGTAGAACTTAAATTCACATGTGTTTTTCATGATGTGGCTTGATAGGTTGATGTGGCATTGACATGCAAAGGAGTGGATGGATTAGATTGGTATGAGATAGAAGGGGATGAAACATAAGGTTGAGGTGGCATTGGTTGATAATGAATGGATAGGGGATGATGTTTTGATTGTTGAATTTGACAAGTGGAAATGAAATGATTGGCTTGAGCTAGGAGGTGTTGGATTTGAGGTGATTTAATTTGTTGAAAATATTGAAAGATGGTTTGAAGGCTTTGTATGGTTTGGTGGTCTAGGGGTTGGGGTATTTGGTGAAGTGTTTGAAGGAGGTTTTGAAGTTGGGATGCTAGGGCTTTGTGTTAGAAATGTGGGCATGGTGTCACACATGTGTGTAAGCTCTTGCATATCGATTTGTTCTTCAAAGTGTGCAACATAGTTCATGTCATCATTAGAGGTGGTAGGAGGAGCCCCTCGAAGTATGATTTTAGGTTTTGGTTTTGTTTCATTATTTGAACTATAGAAAGGGACTCCTTGAATTATGATCTTAGGCTTAGGTTTTGTCTCATGATTTGGCCTAGAAGGATAGCCCCCTTGGATTATTATTTTGGGGTTATGATTAGGATTAGGCTTGTTTATGATTATAACCATTTTGACAAGTGGTGACTAGGACTAGGCTGGTGATGGTGATGATGTGGAATAATCAGCTTGGATGACTTGATTGATTAGGATGAAATGGATAGGATGTGAATGTGTTGGAAGAACATGTAGAGTGAATTGTCTTTATGTGTTTGGTGTTTAGCTTGATTTGACAATGTTTAAATGAATGATCACACATGTACACACATAATTCACTCATGCAAGACACACAAGCAAGTTTGAATTTTGAAATTTGAAGAATGTAATGATGATTATTAAACAAGTACACATGGAAGACACATCAACAAGCCCTATGACTAGTCAAGTGGACTATGGCTAAATAGGTCTCAAACTAGGCTACACAAGGTTGACTAAGGATGATTTGAAAGCAAAATCCTGCCACCTAGCTGGGAGAAAGGGGTAACCCACCCTTCACCTTCACTTCCCAAAGGTATAAAGTTCTTTGGGGCTTAGCCAAGAGTGACAAGATTTCAACTTCCAAACAAGCGTGTCTTTCGATTCACACTTCGATTGAGGTCATTCCCAAGGGTGATGAAATCCCCTAGCAGGCCTCCTATAAAGGGTTTGGAAAAAGTAAACCAAGTGAGGTGCTTGTGATCACACACACACTTGATTCACGCTCACAATGATTAATTTCCCTTAGATTAGAAATGAAATGTGCAAAACAGTTCAAGCACTTGTTCTTTTTAGATCCCAAATCAAGATGTGATGGAAGACAATGTTTAATTTTAGCCTCAATTTTTTGATATGTGATTGAAAACAAGATTCGTTTAAAGAGCCCAAATCCAAATGTGTGACAAACAATGATTAAGAGATGAAGGATGAAACGAGTGCACCTGGTTATTTTTTCTTTCTAAATTGTTGTTGTGAGTGATATTGCTACTACTAGATCTCCTTATGATCACCTACAAGATAAAAAATATATATATATATATATATATATTATAATGCAGCCAAAGAAAAAAAACAAGCTCAACAAAAAATTATAATTTTAGATACATGTTTTTGACATAGTCGAATTAGATTTCATTATTTGATGATTTTATTAATCTGAAAAATGAAAACTCAAATAAGAGATCCTTGCTAATTTTCTGAGAGCTTTCCAAAAATGTAAAGAAGTTAGAAAAATTCTTTGTTTTGCTCTCAGAAACGCGGATTTGTGAAAACCATATAGAAAATAAAGATCGGATTTTTTCGCATTGTATTTGACCTCCAAATTAAATATATAAAACATAGAACCCCATTAGAATTTAAAGAGATTTTTAAAAATATATTTTTTTTTGAAAAATTCACCGATTTGCGTTCAAAAGACCAAATTTATGAAAAAACATAAAATTATGATAACTCCTACAAAAAAGATGATAAACCCTTGATTTTTTTATTGTAGCTTCTTGAGATGATGCACAAGACTGTAAAAATATTGTAGAAAAATTCACAGCTGTGTAAAAGATATGAAGAAATTGGTAAAACCTGAGGTTTTTATCCAAAAACTGATAGATCTGCAAAACAAAATCAATAAAACCTTCAAGAAGCACCGTTAAAAGCCTTGTATGAACTAAATAAACCCTTGTATTCACTACAAAAACCCTTGGATTCTCTAAAACAAGAATTTTCATCAGAAAGTCGAATTCCAGAATGCGAAATCCTATCAGAAACCCTGCAGATAAATGTTAAAAATGGGGCAAAGCCCTCCTTCTAGCGCCAAATGTAGATAGAGAAATAAAATCAAAGGTTTAATTGCATTGAAGATAATAAACAAATTAAATCCTATCAAGCACCATAAAGTACAAACTAGAATGAAAATAAAAATAGTAAACAAAGAACGTGCAAACCGATTTTCAAACTAGTGTTGATTGATCTCCATGGCTCTTCTCCACCTGCACAAGGATGCAAGATTTCAAAGGTTGATTGTTGGAGGAATGTTGGTTGCTCAATTCTATAGCATAAAAACTTGACGATGAAGAATGATAGAGATGGATTGAAGAATTATTTTGACAGAGTCAGTATGCTAGATGAAAATTCCATGGAAGAATGATTTTGACAGCATAAGGATGTCTAAAGATTCGATGCAAATGGCCTGTGAAAGGTTTGATTTATATATTTTTGATGTGGACAGAGATAAGATTTGATAAGATTGATAATGATTTGATTTTTGACAAAAGAGGAAAAACAATGAGATGAGATAAGATTTTCGAAATATAGAAAGATTTTGATTTATTGTTTTAAAGGAATTAAAACAAGATAAGATAAGATGTGAAAAAAATAGAAAGATTTTAATTCTCTTTTAAAGGAAATAAATCCTAAAAAAGATAAGAAGGATAATTGATGAATTATCTAATTAAATAAATTAATTAGATGCACATGAATTCAGATTTTGGAAAGAAAGCGAGAAGATCCTTTTAAGATTTTATTAATTAAATAAATTTTGGATTTATTTAATTAACGTTGGATTTATGATTTTATTAATTAACATTAGAGAAATGGATGGAAATGATTTAATTAATTAAATAATATAAATTATTTAATTAGTATTAGAGGAATGGATGAAAATGATTTAATTAATTAAATAATATAAATTATTTAATTAACATTAGAAGGGATATAAATGATTTAATTAATTAAATAATATAAATTATTTAATTAACATTAGAGAAATGGATGGAAATGATTATGAATTTAATTAAATAAATAAAATTTATTTAATTAAATATATGATGACATGGGTACCTAGGGCAAAACATGATACAAGGTGTCTAAATGATGCAATGTTGTGACAAGGTATCGTAAGATGACAATTTTTTGATGTCTATAGATCTAATAGGTTGTTTTTTTCTTGTGTTTGTGCAGGTTGGGAATCTTGGTTCACATTCTGATGCTAGAAGGAGGGCCTACCAGAAGTTCTAATGACGTTTTTCTCACCAAATTTTGTGATATTCATGTTTTTGTGCCTTTCATGTTTTTGTGCCTCTACAGGAATTCTACCACTAGAAGATTAGCATCACAGTTTAGGACCGCTGGGACTCCAACATCACTATATCACACCTCTATAAACTCCAAACTCCAATGCGCTTTGTTTCCCGCCCAAAATTCAAAATACCAAATTGCACCGCTAGGTCATTTTCATCTATTGGAATCTTTCCAAACTTCAAACTCCACCACTAGCTCAAATAGCAACACCTTCATGCTCTATGTCCCTAGTACAGAATGGCATTGACTTGTAAGAGGTGCCATATAGCACTGCTAGAGGGATTCAAACTGTAATGCCATCACAAGTTCCACCGTTGGAAGGAAGTAAAAAGTGAAGTTCAATTTTTTATGACATGTACCTTTTTTATTTCTGATCATTAGGGCTATTACCTGCTTTCCTGACCTCTGTTTTGTAGGTTTGCCTGATTTTTCTTATAGGTTGGATTGAGTAAAGGTGAAGGAGCAAAGAGGCATGATAACATCACCATTTCATTATACCAAGTGTTTTTGAACACTTAAGTGTTTGTTCAACACTCTTAGAGAATTCACTATCTCTATTTAGGAATATTGTTATCTTTCATGCTTAGGACCTACTAATTTTCTTTTGGGTTCTAAAAAGAACACTTTAATTTCTTGCTACAAAAGGGCTTAAAATGAATTTTAGGACAAAAACTCACTAGATTTCATTTGAGGCTAACAAATTGAACAAGGAAAATTCAACATTTGATTTGGTGTTATAAGAAGAATTCAATTTTGCTTTGTGGGTTTAAAAAGAACATGTGCTACTTTGTTTTGTGATTGCTTGCTCAAACTAACACCATTGAAAAAACGTATGCGCTTCTCTCGTGCATCACAGTGATCTTGAGAATCAAAAATATTTTTGGTGGTCTTAGGTTGGGACAAAGTGATTGCCTCCACACTTCATTTTGGGAATTAAAATTGAACAAAACATCTTGCGAGTGTGAGTGGAATCTATAGTGTTTTCTCCCTTTTTTTTTCTAAACAAAGGTTGATCGAACTATGGATATGTTTGCTCGTTGTTTTTTATCTTAGAGGGCATGCCTTGGGGAAAAAGTACTCACCCAAGGGAACGACACAACTGGTCACACACTAAAGCCAAGTGTATTTTTAGTCGGGATATAAAAGTGGGTACTAGAACAAAGGTTAGTATCATGTACTTGGCTCTGACAAGAATGGTAGCAATGGTCTCTCACCTTGATGGGTCAACTCCTACGAATGGAAAGTCTGAATAAAAACCCTTGTTGTAGAAAGGCCAAAATCCCTATCTATTTGTTGGTGCAATAATGGTCGTTCTGAAGTTGCCCCACACTTTTATGATTTTTAGTAGAAATGGAAAGTATGCCATGGGAGTTTCATGGGTACTGATGCTTGGCTGCCCCGTATAAGTGAGTGTCATGGAGGGGAGCCAATGGGGTCAAGCATCTAACCATTTGCTAAAAATAAGTGTAGTTAGACTTGTCCAAGTGGGGACTCAACAAATATAGTCTTTCATATCCATAGGATTGTGCTTGTTCTTGGACACAAAACACTTTGCTTGTTCAAAAATATTGGGAAACAAACATTTAACATTGTCATCCAAACCTCAAACCCTTTAGGAGAAGAAAATATCCTTGAATGAATTCACATTCCCTTGCTTTCCCTTGGGATTCATATCCTTAGAGGTTTCTAGGCATTTGAATTTTATCTCAATTTTCTTACTAAATTTAACAATGGGTAACCCTTGCCTTGATTTCATCAAAACCACATGATATATCTTGTGGAATGAGAAGAAGTTGAGACATTGGACATCTAGTTTAAAAAATCTAATCAAGAAGTGTTTGTGGTAAAACAAAGTCATTAAGCAAAGATTAAAAATAATTGGACCCCACACATGTGTCTTCAATGATTTCACGCAAAATCAAGATCAAGAAACCAAAGGTGAAAGCTCTTAGTCTAAAAGAACACCAAAAGCGTCTCTCAACGCTATACAAATTTAGACGAAGATTTCTTTTTAACTTCTATACGAAAGCTTCAAGAAACAACCCAAATTTGTATGAGTTCTTTTGTCAACAAAATCCAAATATTTTTCGGGAATTTTCATATCTTGTTTAGAGAAAAGCATGTTCTTCAAAACTGAGGACTAGTAAGCAAGTGTATTTTTTAGGTAAACATAGGATCAAAATCAAACCTTCATCCATCTTTGAACTTCAAAACCAAAATCATCTCATCATCAACTCTTTGAAAATATTAGAAAAATCCTTCATGTTAAACTTTGGGCAAATCATTTGAAATCAATCCAAAAAACATTTTGTTTGATTAGACGTGTGTGGATGTATCCCTCTCCACATATTTAGTCAAATTATCAAATCTTGTGAGAAAATTCACCCCTTGATAAACATCTAAACATCTTGGGATTTAGGAGTTCATTATCCAAAATCAAAAGTCAAACCAATCAAATCATCTTGTTTGGATAGGTGTGCCTAGATGAATCCTTCTTCTCACACCCAGACAAATTAGCATCTTTTGAACAAAATATACTCTAGGACAACATCCAACCTCTTAGAGTTTATGAGTTCACCATCAAAATAAAAACCCAAATCAAATCAATCTCAAAACAAACATTAAAATCAAGTCCTAAATTTTAACATATCCTTCAATATTTTCTCAAAGAGTTCCAATCATCCATCAAACATCCATCTTACATCCATATCATCATCATCCTTTGATCTTTAAATCATCCTAAAAATTTCACTTTTTGTACCTAAAGATATATCATTCTAAAGAATTAGAGGTTCATCTCTCATATTCTTAAAAAATTGATCCCTATTTTATGGTGCAAACTAGATCTCAACACAATAAGGACATGGAAGCCCACAAAGAAACATCAACCTCAAGTTATCTCAGTCAAACCAACACCGACATGAATCATGTTGGATCAAGCAATCCTACAACCAATCTTTCACTCCCTCAAGACCATCAAGAGGATGGACAAGTAGAAGACCTTACACAAAATCCTTTTGGTATGACCCAAGAAGAGATCAATGAGATGGTTCAAAATCTTGAGAATCATAAGATTGTCAACATCATGATGAAACTCCATCCCCAACATTACATGCTCAAACTAGCAAAATAAGGGACTAAACTCCCTTTGGAATATGACATGAGCACTATTGTGGAGCCATCTTCAATATCATTCACACTTCCCATATCATCCACAACCCCCCATCACATCATCCCAAATTCAAAATATCACTCAATCCATTCTCCAAATCACATCATTAATAGCTCCAACTCATCCAATTGTTAATAAAGGGAGTGCATTTCTCAATGCATTACAAACACACCCTCTTGTAAACAATCAAGATTTGAATGCAAACACCATCTTGGGGAAAACCATACCCCAAAATCCATTACACACATACATTACCCTCACCTTTCATAATGACCCATCATCATCATCCTTTCGTGCAACACCTCAAACCTCTCTCCCCATGACCTCACAAGGAGAAGGTGACCTATTTGGACCGGGGGGTATTTTCAATCCACCACCATTACCATTTCCCCAAGGGAGCTTACCACTCACTTTCCCACCACTCCCACCCTTACCATTAACATCCATCTCACCTCTTGGTTTGGGATTACCACCACTCTTGCCACTCATTCAAAACACTTCCCCAACCATCAATCAAGGCATCATACCAAATCCTCCCCTCTTTCCATCAATATCACAACAACAGATGGCAACCATCCCCATAACGCAAACCATCACTACATCATCAACCATCCCTCAAAACATGGTCTCCCAAGGACCAAACACATTGATCGCACCATCTACCACTCAAACCCTAGTCATCAACACGATGGTGCATCTCATCACCACAACAAGCACCATTTTGAACCCACCTCCGCCACCACCACCACCAAACATGAACACATCAAACCAATACAACATTTCATTGCAAGCAGCTCAGCAAGCTGTGTATCAGAAGGCACTCCAACAAGTGCAAAAAAACAAGCCACACAACTAGTTATTGGGCAAGCCACTCAAGTCGTACAAGCTGCTCAAGCTACCCAAGTCATGTTACAAGCACACCAAGCGCAACAAGCACAACAGGTGGCTCAAGCCCAAATATTATTACAACAACAATCACAAGCACAAGCACAAGCATAAGCTCAAGCTCAAGCTCAAGCACAAGCACAAGCTCAAGCTCAATCTCAAGCCCAAGCTCAAGCGCACACTCAAGCCCAAGCCCAATATCAAGCACAACAAGCACAAGCACAAGCGCAATATCTTGCACAACAACAAGCATATCAGCAAGCGCTGAAGCAATATCAAGAATAGTAGGAAGCAACCCAATTAGCAGCTCAACAACAAGCGTTGTTGGCTCAACAACAATAGCAAACACAACAACAAGCCTTAATAGCACAATAGCAACAAGACCAACAACAAGCGTTGTTGGTGCAATAGCAATTATAGGCATATTTGCTACAGAAACACATACCAACCAATCCACCCATCCCACCAACAATTAAACCACCTCAAAACACTTTCATTCCACCCCCTGATCCACAAAATGATGTGACAACACAAATCAAGTTGCTCTAGAAACAAGTGCTCGATCTTCAGTCAGGGCGAGCCACGAAAACACCAAGTAACTTGTGTCCTTATCCATTCGATAGGAGCCTTGTAATGAAACCATTCCCAAAGGGATTTGAGATCCCAAAATTTGACAAATATCTGGGGACAGGAAACCCTAAAGATCACATCAGGGAGTTTCAGGTTCATTGTATGGAAGTCACATATGATGATACCTATCTAATGCAGTTGTTTCCTAGAAGTTTGGTAGGCCAAGCCATGGACTGGTTATCTTAACTCCCTCCAGGCATCAAAGAGTTCCAAGAAATCATAGATGCATTCATCAAAAATTACACATTCAATATTGTGATGGATGTCAGTCTAAAGGAACTATCAGCTCTGAAACAAGGAAAGAATGAATCATTTGCTTCATTACTACAACGAGGGCGATCCAAGGACAATCGGAGCAAATGGGCCATGCCAGAAGAACAAAAAGTGTGCACTATCATCTCCAACCTTGACGGTGCATTAGCTTTCCACCTCAAAGTCCAAGGGATCACCACATATGATCAGTTAATCTCTAGGGTGCTCAACATTGAACGATCCCTTGCTACACAACCAACAACACAAACATATCCTGATTAGCAAAACAACTGCCCAACTTCAAGCTATAATGAAAAACCTCACACATGGGAAAGAAACAAAAACATTACAAACGATGGTGTTGTCGACGCCAAATTTTTCATTAGTGCACCTTGACAAAACACACCTGCACCACAACAAAATCACCATCAAAACAATCATCAAGCCAACATAGTAAATCAACAACCAAACCGTCAGACCATCAACAATGTCAATGATCAAAGGGGACCACCCCAATGAAACAAGAACTCCCCCAAGCAAAAGTACACTTCCCTTGGGGAACCACTTGAGGTTATCATGAAGAAATTGATAAATGAAAACCTCATCAAGGCTCCCACCTATGAGAATTATCAAGAACCAGATGTGAAACCACCCTAGTACAACGAAAACCAGCTTTGTGACTTTCACAAAATCAAAGGACATACCACTAATAATTGCATGAGTTTGAAGAACCTAGTCCAAGACCTCATTGATCAAAAAATCATAAAGGTGGAGCAGCCAGCTGGAAATCAGAACCTCAAAATATACACGAATCTGATGCCAAACCATAACAACAAAGGCAACAATAACAATGACAAGGGGAAGGGAACATTCAAAATCATCAATCATGTATACGACCATTTCATCGCATCCTTGGATGACTACAGTGCTACCATCACCATCAAAGGAGCCCACGTTGATTGTGGAGTCACCACAAGAGGCTGCAAAATTACCATTACAGGGTCATCATAGCCAAACAAAGCACCCACATCCAACTCAAGGTCTGTTCCCAATGGCTATAATGTCCTCGATCACCTGAAAAGAACCCTAGCACAAATCTCCATCATGGAGTTCTTAAAAATTCCATCCACCCACAAGAAAATCCTTGAAGAAGCATTAGCCTCATTCACTGTCTCCACAAATCTTGATGCAGAACAATTCCAAGATATGGTCAGAAATATCATTACTCCAAACCTCCTTATATTCTCCCATCAGGACATCCCTACCCAACCATCTCATAATCGTGCACTCCATCTAGAAGTCCTAGTATATAAAAATAAGGTCAAGAGGGTTTTGGTGGATGGAGGTG
Source organism: Sequoia sempervirens (assembly GCA_007258455.2). Classification (NCBI taxonomy): domain Eukaryota; kingdom Viridiplantae; phylum Streptophyta; class Pinopsida; order Cupressales; family Cupressaceae; genus Sequoia; species Sequoia sempervirens. Next base: position 201,282,329 of record VDFB02000008.1, read on the forward strand.
CAGGGTTGAACATTTGTTCCCTTAAACTAATAAAGAATCTGGGAATCTCTGAAGATACCATAGGAAAAGGAAAGGTCATTACAATCAAATCATATGATGTTCAAGAGAGAGTGTCGCAAGGCACTATCCAATTCCCTATCCAAGTAGGACCAGCAATAATGGAAACCACCTGTCAGGTCTTGGACCTTGATTTACCATATAATATTCTCTTGGGACATTCGTGGATTCATGGGATGCAAGCAGTGGCATCAACCTTTCATCACTATGTCAAATTCACATATCAAGGCCAAGAGGTCGCAATCCATGGGGATCTTGAACCATTTTCTTATTGCAAGATTCTAGAAACCAAATACTACAAGATTCCTCAAGTACCTAAAAAAGATGAAGGCCCATCTACGCCATACATTGATCCAGCCACTCTCACTTCCACTTATGCAACAAAGACACCCACCATTCCCACCATCTCCAACATCAAGCTTATCATTCAAGACAGTGGGTGTGGAAATTATACAATCCCAAATAATTCCTTTGTAGTGGGAGAGTTACCACAATCTCCCAGGACAAGAGGAAGACCATAATCAAATGAAGCATCCACATCCCAAAAACCCACGAACAAATATTCCAACTTCAGAAGTTGGGGAGATCTTGGTTGAGAGGTAATAGAGGAGGATCCATCCCATCTCCTATACCAAGATAATAGACCGGTAGCCAATCTACCAATGGATGACAACAACAAAGGCTTACAAATGATGCTCACAATGGGCTATGACAGAAACCAGAAACTAGGGAATAATGACAACGGGCTTCTAATACCCATCATTCTAGAGACACGAATGAGAAATCTTGGCCTTGGATGTAACCCTTCGAGTATAACCATATGTGGATGAGGTCCCCCAGTTAAAGTAGTCAGGCCTCCCTGTGAACCAACACTAGCTAAACTTCGCTTACCCATCTCTACAAGTCGAGTCATAGACAATTTCACATTTGATATAACTAACGTATATAGTAGTAGCGATGAGGAGGAAAATGCCATAACTGACCTACCAATTTTTTTTGAGAATTCCTCACTCCTTATGATCAACACCCTATCCTATGAGTCTAAAACCCAAAACCATGAAATCTCCTAGTTTATCCCCAACTTATCAATTATGACCAATGAGGACCACCAATTCTCGACACATTTGAAAATGATGAGGCACTCTCATAATTCATGAGACTGTAGGATAATATTCCATGTGGGGATCACAAAGTAGGATTCATCATCAAGTTGGACACATAGGCATATTATGGGGAAATGATTGAATCCCTTAGTTGCAAAAGTGAAAAATTGAGAATAATCTCTAGGTCCTTGAGTGAAAACCACATTGTGGCACTCTCCGACCTGAAAATAGTAAAAAGAAAAGATGCATCCAACAATTAAAACCTCTCTGAGGCACTCGAGGATGGGGGATTCAGTCTTCCTCTTAGAGCTCTTCATTAGGAAACATCAGTAGTCCTAGCCAAAAAATGCAATCCAGTTAACCTAGGAATAGAGCAAACACCGTACATCACATTCTGTGCAAAATCATTACTATCAGAGGAACAAGAGCTCCTAGCAGCCTTCTTGAGAGAGTGAAAAATCAAATTTGCATGGAGTTATGCTGACATGCCAGGGTTTGATCCAAAGATTGTGGTCCATCATCTATCAGTGTATCTTGAAGCAAAACCTGTCAAACAAAAGCTCAAGAAAATGCATCCTCAGATTTCCCTGCTAGTCAAAATGGAATTGAAAAAGCTACTTGACGTAGGATTCATACGACCAATTGACTACTCCGAGTGGGTTTCAAATTTGGTTCCTAATTCAAAACTAGATGGGGACATATGAATCTGCATGGATTTCAGAGACCTAAACAAAACATGTCTGAAAGATGAATTCTCGTTGCCCAACATTGACATGATTGTGGTCATGACGGTGGGACATGAAATTCTTTCTTTAATGGGTGGTTTCTCTAGATAAAACCAAATAATGATTTCCAAAGAAGACCAACATAAAATAGCCTTCACTTGTCCATGGGGGACCTACTACTAGAATATGATGCCATTCAGCCTAAAGAATGTTGGGGCTACCTACCAAAGAGCCATGACGTTAATCTTCCATGACATGATCCACAAAACTGTTGAAGATTATGTTGATGACATACTAGCAAAATCCAAGAAGAGGAGAGATCACATAGCAACCTTGAGTACTATTTTTGATAGGCTAGAGAAATACAAGATCCGCTTAAATCCAAAGAAGTGCATCTTCAACGTACAGTCAGGAAAGTTGTTGGGCTACATAGTGTCAATGAGGTGTATTAAAATAGATCTAGCAAAAGTAAAAGCAATCTTAGAGATGGAGGCACGCAAAACATTGAAACAATTGAGAGGCCTCCAAGGTAGGCTTCAATCCATTCGAAGATTTATAGCACAATTGGCAAATAAGAAAATCCCTTATTCTCACCTAAATCACAAGGGAGTAGCGTACAAGTGGGATGAAAAGTGTGAAGAAGCCTTCAATAAAATCAAAGAATATATGCTCACACCACCAGTCCTCATGCCACTGATCCCAAGAAAACCTATTATCCTTTATGTAGCAACAACAATAATAGCTCTCAATACTCTTTTGGCTTAGCACGATGAAAAAGGCATAAAAAGGGCCATCTACTACATCAGCCACACAATGGTTGGGCATGAGTTAACTACTCATTCATTGAAAAATCATGTCTAGCAGTAGTGTTTGCTTCACAAAAATTTAGAGATTACATGTTGGCACACAAAATTAAACTCATCGCCAAAATTGACCCCCTCAAGTACTTACTGTCAAAGGAAATTCTCATAGGAAGGATGGCCAAATGGGTCATGATACTATCAGAGTATGATATTTAATATGTGGAGCAGAAAGCAATCAAAGGCCAAGTCATTGCAAATCAACTTACAAAAGCACCAATCTATTCAGAGAACCCACTCATATCAAAGTTTCTAGATGAATCCATCTTTCTCAGCATAGCCGACCACTAGAAACTCTACTTTGATGGCTCATATACGCAGCATGGATTAGGAGCCAGTGTTTTCTTCATCACCCCATAGGGGGATTTTATACCTAGATCCTACAAATTGGCATTCCCCTGCACTAAGAACATTGCAGAGTATGAGGCTTTAACCATAGGTCTTAGAATAGTAGTGCAGTGGCACATCATGACCCTCAAAGTATACAGAAACTCCTAGATGAGAATAAATCAAGTGAATGGTGAGTACTATACAAAGGATGATAAGATGACTCCATAAAAAAAGTTAGTAGAGAGCCTCAAAGAATCATTCATTGATATCACATTTGAACAGATTCCTAGAGCTAACAACAGAGTAGCAAACATCATGGCAATGATTGGATCCCTACTGGACATCCCTTCCAACATCCCAAGACATGAATTCTTGGTAGAGCAGCTTCTCATACCCGCATTCGAGGTATTGGAGTCATAATTTGTGTGTGAAATTTTTGGTCCCAGTGATTCCCGGTACCATGACATTTATACCTACTTGTGAATAGGGGTCCTACCTACTGACCTACCCTCAAGATTAAAAAGAACCTTTTTCAAGAAAGCGTCCTGGTTTTTCATCCTAGGAAATACCCTTTACCATAGGAGCATGGAGGGAACCTTATTACATTGCTTAAATTTTGAAGAGGCATTGACTGCTTTAACTGAGGTGCATAATGGTATTTGTGGTTCACACTCAAGTGGAATGACCCTAGCCAAAAAAAAATTGAGGATGGGGTATTATTGGCCTACAATGGAAAGAGAAGAACATGAATACGTCAAAAGGTACCTACAATGTCAACAACATGGGGGCCTCATCCATGCTTCAGCTAAAGAACTTCATCCCATCATCACACCATGGCCCTTTTCACAATGGGGGCTTGATCTCATTGGAAAAATCACTCCCACTTCGTCTAATGGCCACAAGTTCATCATAACTGCCACTAAGTGCTTTACCAAGTGGGTGGAAGCCATCCCCATGACATACATCACTAGAAATCAGATATCTGAGTTCATTATGAACTATCTCATATGTCGATATGGTGTTCCCCAAGCTATTATCTTAGATAATGGGACACCTTTTAAGAATCAGGAGGTTTATGACCTTTACAAAAAATTCAAAATCCAACATCACTTTTCCACTCCATATTATCCCCAAGGAAATGGCCAAGCAGAAGCTACCAATAAAACCATTTTGAAAATCCTCAAAAAGACAATCAATGACAAGAGTTGTGACTGGAATCTATAGCTAAATCCTGCCCTCTGGGCCTATCAAACCAACATCTACACACCAAAAAGTTACACCCCATTCTCCCTGGTCTACGAATCAGAGGCAATACTACCCATTGAGATAAAGCTTCCATCACTGAGAATATCACTGGAAAACCTCATCACAGATGAAGAATACCGAGTATCACGACTGAATGAGCTGGAGTTACTATATGAGTGGCATACAAATGCTTTAAATCATTTGCAAGTCTATCAAAATAGACTCAAGAGGAGCTATAAGAAGAAAATCAGAAGCAAGACCTTTCAAGTCGGAGAACTGGTACTAAAGGAAAATCAGAAGAACATCCCAAATCCAAACAGCAAAGGAAAATTTAAACCCAACTAGTTGGGACCATTCGTTATCATAGCAAGCTATAAGTCAAGGGCATATTAGTTATCAAAACGCGAAGGGGAACCTCTGTAGGAGCCCATGAACAGCTCCCATCTCAAAAAAATTTATGCCTAATCTTTCAAGTATAGAACCAAAAAATCTAAAAAAATTAGAAAATGTCCTAAAAAAATGGTTACCTTGATAAAAACCTGGCAGATAGGTGTCTTGGTGACAACAAAAAAACCAAAAAACCAAAAAAACAAAAAAAGATCAAAAATAGTAAAGAGAAAATTTTTCCTCTAGTGAAAACCACTTCCGTGGCACTTTGGAAAAGTACCTTGGTGAAAACCTAGCAAATAGATGCCTCATGTAAATAAGGAATTTCCATCCACCAGGATCTTCATGGCTTGTTTTGCATCATCCATCCATTATGCTTTCATCATCCATCACATTCTATATTTCCATCCATCACCCATTCGTTCGGCATCCTCATCATAGCTTGGTCTTTTGTTTGTGGCTTAATCCCTCCTAGTACTACTCGGCCCATTCTCAAGGTCAGTTTGTCTTGCCTTTATTGAAGTAGTCTATTACATCACGTTGGGGGCATGTTCTCATCGAATTAGATTCATGTATATTCTTGAAGTCCCTAAAATCAGAAAATCTAAAAAAATCATAGAACACCAAAATCCAAAAACATCAGAAAACCAACAAAAATCCCAAATCATCCAAAATATATCAAAATCCCAAAAATAGGTCAAAAAGTCAATCAAAAAATCAAAATAGAGTCATCTTGTCAAACTAAGGGTCTTTGAGCCTTGAACATAGACAAGGTTGATCTTTGATCATCCCCCGAGACACTTAGGTCAGTCCTTTAGGAGTCCATCATAATAAATTGGCAATCCATTTGTTCATATCTCATCAATAATCGAGTCTATGTCAATTGAACTACGTGGTCTCTGCATGTATAACATAGGCAAGGATAATCTTTGATCATCCCCTGAGCCCCATAGGATAGGTCCTTAGGTTAGTCTCTTGGTCAAAAGTTCAAAAAACCTCAAAACATTTAAAAAATCAAAAATCAAAACATTTGAAAAACTCAAAAATACCAAAAACAGCCTCAAAACACTCAAAAACTCCAAAAAGCATCCAAATATTTGAAAGAAATCCATCCATCTCATCTCACTTTCACCCATAATAAACATCACTCACAATAAATCAATCATCATCCTCAACCTTTGGTAAAACAGTCATAAACAAGTCTAGTAGATCAAAAGTGAAAACTCAAAACGTCAAAATCTCAAGTCTAGATCAAGTACGTAAACAAGTTGGTCAACTCTTTGTGTCAATAGCCTATCATTCAATCAATCCCATATCAAACCATCTGATATTGTCATGTCCTAGGATGCATCCTTCCTACAATGGACATCAACATCAGGCATCATCATAGTTTAGTCTTGGCTAGCGGTCTTGAAGAACATTAGCTTGTTTATTTGCTTTATCTTGATCTGTTGATTTATCTCATTGCGCTTATTCCAAGGACCTCTCAATGATATCCAAACAAAATAATTTAGAGAGACAAGAATGGGGCAATGATCATTATCCTTTATTTTTTGTGCTTGTTGGAGAACCTTGTAAAATAACTTGGTCATGCGTGCTTTGTTTAGGTGTAGGGAGGATGTTTTAGGTATCTTGTTGACCACATAGGAAGGCTTTCTTTTCTATGTTTTGGCCCAAGATGTTTGAAATATTTGAACTGCATTTTAAATAAGGTTTCATATGCCAGGTGTGAATAGGAGTTCTCCTATCTGATTGTCGAGTCAAAGTCCATCACACTAGGTACAACATCATCCTGGTTCTTCATACCTTGATGCATCATACCTATGTGTGTTATCAAACATAAGGTAATTGGCCCTTTTTAAATCCCATCTCTTCGACAAGCAATAATCATCATCATCATCATCTCATGTCTTGTTAGAATCTCTTACTTTTTGCGCTAACATGGTATTGTGACAGTACTCATTATCATTGCATCCATCCTGCATCCATAAACCATCAACATATTGCATATTTCATATAGCATATCATATAGAAACATATATTTCATTTCCACACATACAGATTGGTTAGTCAAAACATAAACCTCATAAAACATCTGCACCATCATATCATTATCATAGCATTATCTCATAACATCATAAAACATATGCATCATCATATCATCCCATAAACATCATTTATATTAATCATTTATTATACCATAACATTGCATAAATATTTAAGCATCCATCACATACAAAACATCCATACATTACATATCATTTTTCAAATCACACCATCCTAAACTGCATGACATACATAAAGAGATCAAATACATCATCAACCATCAAGAGCATAATATAGAGTTATTAGTCTAAGCATTTACATAACATCTTGCATACATCATAAAAAGTACATGAAAAGATAAAGAAGAATGCATCCTGCATTACATTGCATAAATCATTGCATCATCCACAAAACATAATATCATAAGCATCATTTACATCAATCACATCATTTGCATTTATCATATCATAACATTGGAATTCATATACCATCCATCATTGCATAATATAGATTTGTTAGTCTAACCATTTGCATAGCATAATCATCATAAAAAGTGCATAAAAAGATATTGAAAAAAAATGCATCCATCACATAAACATCATGACATCATAAGATAGAATCATTGCACAGCATATAGAAGTCAAAATCCTTCCATAAATGCATCACATCGCATATCACATCAAAATCATCATCTCATATATCATCAAAGGTACTGTCATGATACAAAGAATCAAATCAAGTATCAAGTATATAAATATAATCAACCCATGGGGCTATCAAAAATGAGCTCAAAGGGTACAAAAATAATACTGTCTCTAATAAAAAATAAAGGCCTAGCCCTGTTGGCTGCTACCCTCACCACCTGCCCTCTCCTCGTGTTGCTCTATTGGCCTGTGGCTAGTCCTCTGTGAAAAATTGGGAGCTCGAGCTACTCTCAGCATAGCCTGATGGTAGTGCATCCTGTAGTAGTCGGCCTCTTAGATAGCCTCTTTGTAAGCCCAAAGCGATATTGTGTTCTGAGAGGAGGCGGCCATGCCCTCTAGTTGTTGTCAGTAGCCCATCTCTGCTGCTTCCTGTAACTATGTGGCATGCCTCTGCAAAATGGCTTGATCCCACTCGACCCTAGCTTGATCCCTCTCTATTGTCAAAACCTGTACTTGGGCCTGCAATTGTAAAATCTATCCATCCCTGAGATCTGGTTGTAATGGTGGCTACACATGAGGCTAATCCTAGTCCCCATCCCTGGGTGGTTTTTGGACCCTGTCGTGATGTCCATCCCGGTGACCCAGATCCTGATCCTATCAGGGGGCCTCCTACCTCTGCTCTCCATCCTACTGATCTGGGGGTTCCTGATCCTGAACTGGCTAATCTAGTGTTGGCCCTCTACCTCCCTAATCCTAAATCTATCCTCCCCGGCCTCGCCATGCCCCTCTCCCTCTTGCTTTGTGTTGAACAGATGGTGTCCCTAGCACTGTGAGTCGTAGAGGTGGCCGAAACTAATCCATGTATGCCTGTGTCACTCTGGGATTTGCATGTCCCTAATCGTATGGCCACGGCTAGGCCACTAGCTGTCTGAAGCTCTCTACTACCTCGTGGGCAGGTATGTATTGGCCCCATGCACCCTATGTCACTATCCTCAAAAAAATTTCCACATAACCATCATCTGGCCTATCATATGGTTCCCTGAACTAACGTTGGACCCTACCTAACAGGTACATATCTATCATGGTATGCTCTCGCCCCTACTTCAAATGGTCTTGGCAAGCAATAAATAATTGTTGTACATCATCAAACTAGGTTGGTTTTCCAAGGTAGGGTTACCATGTGAACACGCACAAGTCATTAAGGACCCTCCTCCAATGAGGAATCTTGTGCTCTCCAGTGTGAGTGAAAGAAAGGCCTCCCCTGTAGCACCAAACCACTAGATCATTGAGTTCCATTGGCACTAGAATGACTCATGGATGAAGCACAAAGATGTGCTCCCACACCCAGATGTGTAAAAGTGTAACTCCTTCCCCAAGTGCTCTACCATCCAGGTATGCAAACTAGTGTAAATATTTGTAAAGAGAGGCTAGCAAAACTGGGCCCCAAGCAAAAAGTTAGTTGTCGTCAGACCATCTGCTCCTAAGTAAGCCCCCAATCAGGATTGAAATATCGACCTCGCTAATTTGGGGCAACAAGACCTGATATAATCACAGCAATAACCAAGCGGTAAGGTGAGGCGAGGAGCCTGTGGCACTCCAACTCAATCTAACCTCACATAATATAATCCCATAAGTGTCCAAGATGGCATAGTAGGCATCCCTCTTGGCATCCATGTTGTAGATGACCCACTCGCTATGGATGGGTAATCTCAAGATCCACCACACATCCTCTAACGTGATGGTGGCCTCGCCAGTTAGAAGATGAAATGACAAAGTCTCACTGTGCCATCTCTTGGCAAGCGTTGTAATTATGCCCAAGTGTGTCCACACGGGCGATGCATAGGCAATGTACTAGAGCCCCATCACTCCTAGGCGCTCCTACTCCATCTCGGTCAAATCGCTCAAATATTTGAAAATCTCCCGAGACCTGTGCTCGCGCGAGTAAATCTCTCTCACCTCATCCTGCATTAAGAAAGGCCACCGTGTTAAAATTCATTGAAAAATCTTTGTCTGAGCTTATCTTAGTGTTTAGAAAGTCATCCCAGCATCACAACCTATGAAGGCATTGCAGTTTGAAATTTGCAAACTGTGATACTGGAATCTTCAAAGACTCAAACCGCACCACGGCGGTGCACTTTTCCAAAGCGACGCAATTTACCCTGAAACCCTAAATCTCAAACACCACCACGGCACCAGAGTTTAAAGCATAGTGGTGCATTTCATAAAGACATCAAAGTTTGAATTTTGCACTCAAACTCCAAACTTCACTGCAGTGGTCCATCATGCGATGGTGGTGCAATTTAAAAGACCAAGCGGTCCAATTTAAAATTTGAGTGGTGCAATATGGCACTGCGCCTAGGGAGCTAACTTTAAATGCATTAAATAAGCGTGTAAAATGAAAATCAAGCTTAGGTTAGGTTGATTCACTGGTGCTCCAGTGTCGGGAGGCCTCTGGTACATCTGGACTTGGTTAGAAATGTGCATCGGGAGTTGTTGTTGTGCCATCTCATTAGAATGTCAGGGCTCAAGGTTGCAAAATCTCCTAAGGCTGAATGTGAGAATGAATTAGAAGTGGCCCCTCGAGGCCTATTTAAGCCTAAAAATGAGGGTTTTTTAACCCTATTTGGCTATCCTGTCAGGGTTTTGGTCCCCTGATCCCGTTTTTGTCTATCTAAAGGCTTTTTTTCATCGCTTTTTGCATTTTATCTCATTTTCTGGCCTCTTGGAGTCTTTTTGGACCTGTCAAGTGCCTTGTCCTCTTTTTCGCGAGATCATCCATAAATTAGAATTTTCATTTGATCTCTCGAGGGGGCAGTATATCGGCATATTTCTCTCATTGAGGCAACACGGGCAAAATTTAAAAAAAAAAAAAAAATTGGCATTTGATTGGGATAGTTTATTCTTTGAACCAAGGTAACGAGTACTTTGCTTCAAAGAGGGACAAAAAGTAGACATGGAAAATATACCAACATACTTGATCTTGGCTACTAACACTATTTCATCCAAAATCATCCCTCGGTCTAACCATTTAATCAAATATCCCTTATTGGATTAAATTCATCAATTTCCCTCTTACATGTCATTTCACTATTTTCAAATATCACCTAATGTCATTTATTGGCACAATCATCAAAACTTGCACATCCCTCAACCATTCTCATCTTGACAAGTGGAACCTTGCCATTGGTTGAATTTTAATCCCACATTGCTTCATTTTTGGCATTTCTCCAACTTTCCAATCTATAAATAAGAGGCTTCATTCCTCATTTCATCATCCACAACTTGAGTAAACTTACTATACTCAAATTCATAGCAATATTCATCCATCCCATTGAGTTTTATAGCTAGTTTATGTAGATTTTTATCTTGGAGAACACTTCAATCATCAACAAAGTGGATCACTCTTCATCACCAATCAACAAAGCTTGCATAGGAGTTGGGAAAGGGCCAATTTCCACATCAAATTGGCACCAACTCCCCTAAGATATCAAGAGTTTGCATTGCATTTGAATAGGATTTAATATCCTTGGCTTGTGTTTGTTTATGTTCTTCATTTCATTTCCTTTTCATTGCAATTTAAATGGATTTCTTTGGGAATCATGATACTAACTTGCATTGGATCTAATAGGTTGTTTGTTTCTTGTGTTTGTGCAGGTTGGGAATCTTGGTTCACACATAGGAATCATGAAGCATACATGTGAGAACATGAAGTATACACAAGAATCATGAAGCATACATGTGAATACATGAAGTACACACAAGATGCATGAAGCATACACATGGATTCACGTAATACATGAAGTATACACATAAATACACATGAGACACAAAGCAGGAAGCATACACGTGAATAAGTGAAGCATGTACTCAAATACACATAAGCCATGAAGTATACACATAAATACAAAGTATACGCATGAATACAAAGAATATGCATAAAAGCACGTAAGTCACAAAGTATACATTGGAATACACGTAAGTCACAAAATATACATTTAAGTTGTAAAGTATACACTTGAATACATGTAATTCATAAGTCACAAGTCATGAAGTATATACATACGAACACACGTAAGTCACAATATATTCACATGTATACATGTAAGTCACAAAGTATGAATAGACATAAGTCACCAGTATACACACTAAAGGCACACTCTTATAGAAATGCATTATTAGCCTACTTAAGAAGAAGGTTGAATAGTTTATTAAAGAAGCTTTAACGTGTTTAATTAAATTCCTACTCAATAACATTTGTCATGAATGTTAGAAATCTATAGGCACGTGTGAAAATTTGAATGTAATAAAAATCATCAATAACTATTTAAGCATCAAATGAATAATCAGTGAATATTAAACAATAGCAATCAAGAACAAGATGTAAACAACACCCATGCCTACAACATTCAAGAATACAATTTACACAATATGCATGATAACATCATTCAAGAATAGCTATCAAATATAGGATTTACTTAATCCTCTTGTTGATAAAGTTTAGGATAAAGCTATATAATTCGATATTAATGGTAAAATATGATTTGCATTAATCAAAAACTGTAAGGCTATACAATGATATATGTCAATAAAAGTATACAATTATCCAATAAATTCATACAGGATTACTACAAAAAGGCATATGGACATAAAATGTCACATATATCAATAGTACAAAACATATGTTCAAAAAATCCATGTAGGCATACAACAAATGACCCTAGTACATAGTCATTTCCCACGAGGGGAAGGAAATAGATCATGTGTTTCATTCAACGATTAGATGGATGGAGTTTATGTTGATTCTTTTGTCTTTTGAATGTGCTCACTATTCCTCCTCTCTTCACTCATCTAGAGATGCAACTGATACAATAATAAGTATAGACGCTAATATATAGAAATTGAATTGTGGAATGGTATATAACAAAATAATCACTAACCACCAACTAATAATCATCAAGCTCATCCACAACAGTAGAACATTAATGATTGGGAGTGACAAGCACCTGTAACAACCATCAAGATAGAAATTAAACTATATACAAGTATCATGAAAATTTTCAATAATATACCATACAAGAGCAAATATAATGTAAAATTTACTAATTTGTCACATACCTCTGCCAAAGAATCAGAACTAGCTATTGCTGCAGCAACTCCATGGTCCATTGTGGCATGAACATTGTTAGGGTTGTCTGATGTCAACATATGAAAATGAAACAACAAATATGAAGTTTTTTATCACTTTCATTAGTTGTTTTGTTTAATTAAAATCATAGACAAGGTAGTGAACTGTTTAAAATGATGAATGCCATGCCAAGAAAAATTCTATGGATTATCTTGATGTCTATTTTTTGATTGCTTATAAGATAGTTATCAGGGTCTTTTTGAAGGTATATAACCATATATTTTCTATGGTATCCATAAATAATGGAGAACTTGTTGGTATTCATTGAATGTTACAAAAAGGCTTATTGAGAGACCTCATGGTGACAAATATATTTGACCTACTTTATACAAACTTGTAGTGGATAAGGGCCTTTGGTCTCAATATGGAAAAAACAAAATATTGAAAAATATATACGTTAAGAGTTTCATAATGCAAGATGAAACACCTACAAAGGAAATGAGGATGAAATCTCATGTAAAAAGGGATAGCCATAGAAAAAATTTAATGACAAACATACTAAAAATGCAATGGGCAGTCACATTTAATAATGGTAGGTTTTTGAAGAATGAAGGAAAACCTTAAACCATGCTTATGAATTAGTATCAGTCACTATACAAAAGAATAGTGAATATGATTCTGATGAAAGGAGTGAAGGGTTATATTCTTGAGCATTCATGAAGAAAATATATTCATCAAGTTGACAATGAAGGATAATCTCTTCACAAAAGATAGTCAAGTTGTTAAGACAATGACCTCCTTCACAGTAATTCATAGTTCCACGGTGACCTTGAAGGAGCTCTTGATGACTATACAATGAACCCTATGAAAGAGATATAACATGAAGATAAGAGGGGTGGTCCAAGAAGGTAAATGCAAGGACAACAACAGTCCTATGAGAAGGAAAACAAGGATATTTATTAATGATTGTGATAAATATATAAATGACCATGATTTAGGATTCTTAATTTATCCTTAACATAAAATTTATGACTGTGATTTTAAATGATTGCAATAATTCTTGAAGGAAATTGATATTGTTGATAGTCCTCATGAATTTGATGAATAATTTTGTATTTTTGGTAGTCTTAATGATCGTACTATGACCTTGGATGAAGACTTTATGTATTTGAAAGTGTGCTAAATGAAGTCTTAATGATTGTGACTATGCTTTGCAATGAAGCTAAGGACCCTGTGGTTTGTCCTCATTAAGTGTAATGGTTTTTCCTCAATCAAGTCTTGTGACTATTCATAGTTCCAAATGATTCTTATGAGTATGGTTTCTCCATTTAAGAAAAAGGAAAATTTTTAAAGAGGAAAGTATGGATAAATAAAATCATTCATACATGTAAGGATAGTCATTTCATACAAAATAATTGCGACTATATTGTGACCTAAGGGGAGTATTTATGACTATACTATGGATCCTTATGAAATACATTCATTAGGAAAATTAAAAATTTAAAGTCACAAATACCTTATGAGGACAATCAACCCAAGGGTGACTTGGGATAATAAAATATCAATGATTAAGGCATGAGAGACAATCAAGGGGTAGTTTTTCAAATGTCAGAAATATAGGAAAACAACTACTAATTGAGGATAGTCATATTGTCATCATTCCAATAGGAAATTCTAGTATGAGGAGCAACTTTTTCATTGTATTATTGCATAATCAAAGATTCAAGGGAGGATAATAACCAAAGAGGCTAGGGTTATAGTGCAAAAGGACATATGGTAGTATGTAGAAAATGACAATCAAGACAAATGATAGGGGGAGCCATATGTCAAAAGTTATAAGACTTTCATAAGCACAAATAGAAATATATCTTGGAGGTCGGTGATAATGTACAATACCTCAAGAGAGCTTCAAATGGAATAGTCACTTCAGTGATGACAGTGATAGGATTGTCAATGAAGAAAGAAGATTCAAAGGATAGTTTGATAGTACAGTGGTCTCCAAGGATTTAACAATCCATGGATTTATTTTAGACACTAAATGCATGTAAGTGGTTGAAGGTAACAATGCATAGAATAGTGAAACCGTGATGAGTAAGGGAAGATATGGAAGGGAGATTTGAGATGAAAGGATTCCAAGAAAGGTTATTCATTACAGAGGGAAGACTTTAAGGGTAATAGAGCATTAAAGGTAAGAAGGTAGTCACTTCATCATAGATGATAATACAAGGTTCAATTTAAGGATAGTCAAATGATATAGGTTAGTCATTGAAGTGTTCTTAACTTCACATAAAACTCAAGAAAATCACGACAAAGGGTATCAAGGAACACTGAGAGGGGGGGAGGTGAATCAATGTTCTGCAATATTTAACTTTAACAATCTGATCTTTAAATAATTTATAGCATTCAACCAAGAGAAAGATGCAAACACATAAATTAATCATTCCCAACACCATAACACAAGTATTTTTATGTGGAAATCATTTTTAGGTCAATCCACAATTTGAGTACTCAAATATAAGTGTTTTACAAAATGGGAATACACTTGCATTTAGGCACGCTGCCTAGAGCTCATTGCTAAAAATTAGGAAGTCTCACTGCCTTACAAAATATTTGGATTAAATCAAAAGGTTGAACTGAAAGGGAAGCATCTACAAATTTTTGCTTACAATTTTGGTTAGGCTCATAGATCAAATTTTGGACCTTCTGTCTGATTTTTCACTTCACTTTGTTCTTCCTCAATTCACTTCACAAAAATCCTCTTCTACACAAGTGAAACTATACATAATCACTTGACCGCTCTTCTGACATTTGTAACATATAACAACACACTTCGAACACACACCAAAATAAATTAATTGATTGCTTATATATATCCACTACCAAGGATTTAATCGCTTCATGTTGGCTTCAATAAAATAGAAAATATTTTCCAACCGTTAGCTCAAATCATAAATGATTTTCAATGCGCACAATCCAAAGTTGGCCATAGCATAGTGAGGACCAAAAAAAAAATCCACAAACCAGAAAATACCTCAAACATTTTTTCCTTGAACATCCGCAACACCCTACATTCACTTAGTTAGCCTTCATTTACTGATGAACAGAAAATCAAATGACTGGATCACGTAACTCATACACTGCTTGATGTGATGGCACAAAACTTGAGAATAAGACATTTCATATATCCAAAGACCTTCTCTAAGATCCACAACCAAAACTGATAAATTGGTAATGCATATTGATCGATATACTCAACTTTAGTTGGATACCCTGTTCCTCACTTTGTCTTTCGGTATGGTTAGATACTAACATGTGGACCAGATCAATTACTTAGGTTTCCATCAATGACAACACCAAAATACATATTCCAGCAATCTCCCCCTTTGGAATTGATGGCAACAATTAGTGAAAAATGACTAAGTGTCAGAACCAACAAAACTTCAAAAAGTCATAGCTAACAAAACTCCCCTGAGTTTGATAAGGCATTTTCACTTCTCTCTCTCCCCCTTTGACATCAATGACAAAAAGATAATAAAATATTTTTATTTCTCCCCTATGAAGTGTAACCAAAACTTATTCAAAAATTTGAAGAAAAATAGCTACTATTTGAAAATTATTTTGTACTTTTCCTTCATCTCCGGAAGAAAATTCTTCCATGCTTCTACTGTAATCCTGGTAATTATGATCATGTTGTTTTTAGATGTTTGGTTGATAATTTTGATAAGGGATTCTAGAATGGTGATAGATTCTTCTAATATCTCTCCTTTCTTCAATATCTCAATCAACTGTTCCAGCCTGCATTCAGTTATGTCTTTTACTTTCCAAAAGGTGTCAACAATCCTAATTCTTGTGTTTTGAATATTTGTATGCTCTGTCTGTAATTCCTGAATCCTTTTCTTGATTACACCATAATGATCCTTAGACATGTCAAAAAAAATTCTAATACTATTCTGCTCTGTTTCAAATTGTTCCAGCTTCTCTTTGTACTTTTTGATTGCATAAGGCCATCGAAGACAATAGTTATAAATGTTGTTTGTTGTGCTTATGCATTGCCTTAACCGATTCATGTGTAGGATTACTTCTTCTTCTTCCTTGTTCTAAGACTCAAAGTCCATGATTTCCTTGATGCATTCAATCATCTCTTCTGGTAATGTATCTTGCAAACTCTCCAATTTGATATGATTGTGCACAAGATGAGCACTTAGTACACTTAAGATCATGTTCTGCTCATATGAAGGTTTAATAGACCATATGTTCCTAATTTTCTGCATTCCATCTTCCTCATGAATAAGTTGCAATAGCTCTTCTTTGGTTAAATCACCTTCTTCTTCACTTTCTTCAATTATTGCTTTTTCTTGTCCTGGTTCAGCTATTTCCAATTCTTTTCCTTGGGGGTCCTCAATTTCCTTATCAGATTCCTCATCTGATATGTCCACAATCACTTGTTCTTTTCCTTTCCCTTCAACTCTTGGAGCCTTGCATGCTGGTGGAGTACAAACAGCAATTTCTTTTTCTTTTTTCTTCTTTTTCTCCATCTCACTGAAGGAGGAACCAACTTCAAGTGCTCTTACCAGAATGGAAATACTAGTTCACCCAAACTTTCTTAGCAAACCCTTAAAGAAACTTTCATATACTTTATCACAGTTTGCCAAATTGTTAGAATGTATGTAAATCTACTTGCAAATTGGTTCACTCTCTTCCCATATTACGTTGTTGATTAGTGGCAAGCAATTCAAAAAATACATCACAAGAAAAATAACCAAAGTACCAAACCTGAAAGGGTAATTTGTCATCTTTGACAATTGTAAATTCTCCATCAGTTGATCTTTCAGTAATCTGCAAAGATAAAAATCCTCATCTTCTATTAACATCTTGTGTGAAATGTAATCGCCTGCCAAAGTTGTACCTTCTTTATTTCTGGAAAATATTTTATAGATTACTCCATGTACAATGTAGCTTGTCACTGAATCTTTAATTGTGGAGATTATCAATGCCCTTTGATCTCCAGTTACTCTAGTTAAGGTTTTGACTTCTTTATTTTGGATTGACTTCTTTCTCGATACATCCCCAACTTTGCATAACCCAATTACAGCTACAATCACTCCTTTTGAGATATGGTAGGGTTTATCCAAAGTTAGAATATCATCATTCAATCTATCCAGAATAAACTCAACGATTTATGCATTCTCAAAATAGGGAAATTCACTCCAAATATCCAAGGTTTTATGTTTTTCCTCTCTCAGCCATTTCAATTCATCGAGCGACAACATGTTTCTTATAGCTCTAATCTTCTCACTACTATACTCATCTAGGTTTATCATTCCTTCTGTACTCAAGACTTGATTTTACTAAGGAATTTCTTCAACCACACAACAAATTAAATGGGAATTTCTCAATACAATGGAAGTACCTGATGGATTAGGGTTTCACCGCTGAATTGACTTCACGCTTTCAAAGTTTTGATGCAATGTGCTCTCCTTTTCTCTTCAATACAAAGTGGAAAATGAGGGTTTCAACTTTCCTTTTATAATTTGCACACCTAAATTCTATTGTAATAAATGCTTTTTCCCTAAATTATCTAGATGCCCTATTTTCTCAGTCATCAAACAAGAAAACTTTCGCAGACCTTCAACTCAACATAATATCCTTTCCAACTATTTTTTCCTTTGTATGTTGGACCTCTTCTATCCATATTTTTGTTTCTGTAGAATCTTGCAATATGACCATATTTGTTGTAATTGTAACACACAACATTTCCTTGTCCAGACCAGTCATTCCATTGATTTCTTCTTGATCTACACTGGTTAGCAATAAGCCCAAATCTTTCACAGGTATAACACTTTGCATTCCTTCTATTGACAGAGTAGTTTGACATATTTCTACATTCAATTGACTTATGACCAAACTTATTGCAATTGAAGCATTGACCGAAGAATGATGAATCTCTTGATTTCATTTTACTTCTACACTGAGCAGCCATATGAAAAAATTTATTACAAGTGAAACAGTATCCATTAAAATTTTGAGCATTAGGTTGTTTTACTGGATTCCTTTTTTCTTTGTTCATCTGATTTCCTTGCTTGAAATTCCTTTGACTAGATCTGGAGCTTTCTCCTTTCTCATATCTAAGACCTTGATTTTCATTACCATTATTTTGACCTTGAGTCAGCTCATCAAGCTTAACTGAGCTAATCTTGAAATTCTCCTTGTATTCATTTGCAGTAGCAAGTTCATCCCTGAGAATAACAATTTGTCTTTCAAGCTCTTGTTCATTGTCTTTGGATTGTTACAATTCAATCTCCAACTAAATGAATTCTCCATTAATTTTTTTGCATTCATCAGATCTTACTTTTGGGGATTGAGCAAGATTCTCCCCATTCTTATTTCTATCTTCAATCTCCTTAGTTAGCTTCATCACCATAGATTCCATCTCATGATTTAGGGTAGCATTGTCTCTGGCAAGCCTTTCACATTCTTCAGTTATTTCCTTCAAGGTTTGATTCGGGTATTTTCATCCATGTTTTTTCTCTCTTTTTGCTTAATCTGGTCATAGAGATCCTTTCTCTTCTCCCTAGATAATAATTTGATCCTTCAACTTTTGAATGAATTTCTCAACATCCTTAAGATTTCCTTTCAATTCCCAAACTTCTGCTTTGGACTAATCAAGATCATCAAGTGCCACCACAAGCTATTGCTGAAGACTGCTAGAGTCCGTCACATTCCAAGATCCACCTCAAGTTGTTAAACTTCTTCTGAGGAACTAGGCTCTGATACCAATTGTTGGAATTAGGGAACAATGAGAGGGGGTGAATCAGTGTTCTGCAATATTTAACTTTAACAATCTGATCTTTAAACCATTTATAACATTCAACCAAGAGAAAGATGCAAACACATAAAGCAATCATTCACAACACCATAACACAAGGATTTTTACATGGAAACCTTGTTAGGGGAAAAATCATGGTGGAGGTCAATCCATAATTTGAGTACTCAAATATAAGTGTTTTACAAAATGGGAATGCACTTACATTCAGGCACACTGCCTAGAGCTCACTGCTCAAAATCAGGAAGGCTCACTACCTTACAAAAGATTTGGAATACAACAAAAGGTTGAACTGAAAGGGTATCATCTACAAATGACTGGTTACTATTCTAGTTAGGCTCATAGATCAAATTTTGGACCTTTTGTCTAATTCTGCACTTCCCTTTGTTCTGCCTCAATTCGCTTCACAAAAATCCTCTTCTGCACAAGTGAAACTGTGCATAATCACTTAACTGCTCTTCTAATATTTGCAACATATATCAACACACTTTGAATTCACACTATAATGAATTAATTGATCACTTATATATATCCGCTACCAAGGATTTAATCACTTCATGTCGGCTTCAATAAAATAGAAAATATTTTCCAACTGTCAACTCAAATCATAAATGATTTTCAATGCACACAATCCAAAGTTAGCCATAGCATAGTGAGGACCAAAAAAAAAATCCACAAACCCAAAAATACCTCAAATAATTTCACTTTGAACATCCTCAACACCCTACATTCACTTAGTCGGCCTTCATATACTGATGAATAGAAAATCAAACAATCGGATCTCCTAACTCATACACCACTTGATGTGACAGCACAAAACTTGAGAATAAGACACTTCATATACCCAAATACCTTCCCTAATATCTACAACCAAAATTGATAAACTGGTAATGCATATTGATCAATATACTCAACTTTATTCAGATACATTGTTCTTCACTCTGTCTTCCAGTATGGTCAGATACTGACATGTGGACCAGATCAATGACTTAGGTTGCCATCAATGACAACACTAGAAGCCATATTCCAATAGTTTTATACTTTAAAATGACAATCCTTTGTGCCTTTTCATCACAAAATCATAGTTTTCAATCATAAAGAAGACACTGTAATCAAAGAAAAAGCTATAAGATAGAAGAATTAATATGTGAAAGGGTCTAAGATTAAAAAGACACTGAAAATGGCAAGTTCAAATTCAAAATATATGATGCATTATTTTAAATACTAATGAATTCTCTTGCACCCATCACTTTAAAGGACCTAGTTATCTAAGTTCATGTAGTTTCAAGCATTATTTTAGATTTGTACACACAAAATTACCAAAACTAGATAACATTGTTTTACAACACCATTAATGAATAAAGGTTACCTAAGTGAAAGTTGTTCGAGGATGAGAATAGCGAGGTGTCGAGGTCGAAGGTCCACTAGCAAACTATTTGACATCCAAAGTGTGTTATGAGACATTCATTCATATAACATTTAACTATTCACATGTAATAATGATTTCTTTAATACTAGTTGCTTACCTGTGGACTCAACATCATAAACATATAGGGATCTACAAGAATGATGCACGTATCATCAACACTTTGACTCTAAATTTTCATCATATTCATTCTACTAATTTAGTTATTCTTACATTTCAAAATATAATTTAATAAATAAAATTAAATGAACTTGTTGAATTTTACCTAAGTATCAATGTCGAATATTTCATTTATCAAAGAATTTTTTATAACCATCTACTCTTCAGTTGATGCATGTTGTGTAGCTGCATCTCGAGCACTCTCACTATCATATGTGCAAACAACACAACAAGAGTGGCAATGGTTGGATGGAACTCTGGGCCTAGAAGTCTCACCCACATCAAGCTCTACTAGAGGCCTCACACACTGTACAATGCTTTGAGTGAGTGAGCTAATCGAGTCCAATGTGTCCACCTCGATACTTTCTTTTACAATGAAAGCAATGGTGACATGCTTCGCCACAGGTTTGGCCAAGGGTATCAATGCCAACTACGGAATCTTATGTCATGCACCCAGTCTATCATGTGTGGAGTCCCCACTTCTACCCTAAAAGTATAAATATCCTTATTGAGGAAAAACTCACATTAGAGTTTCCCCAAAAAATACTATAGTACATCATAGTTATTGCATGGAGGTTGGTCAAAAACCATCCATCACCTCTCCCAAAACTTATTTTTCATTAATTCATGGTGGCACCAATAGATGGGGAACCTCTTACATGCATGTGATAAAGGTGCATTAGTTCTTGGGTCTATAAAAAGGGAACACAAGTCATCTTTTCTAATTTTTTCTTTCTTCACTTGTGCATAGGAAATTCCACTTGCATAAATTTTTTTAAATTCTTCCCTCTTATTCGACCAAAAATTATTTTTTTCACTCATTGTTCCTACATGAGATGATATCAACTTTAGTGATTTAGCTATGCCTCTCCTATAAGGGTGGGTTCTATCATGTTAATTTAATATTGCAATCAATTGTTCAAGCTCTATTTTGTTGTTTTCAATTTGATTTAAAATGTTTTATTGAGTTCCTTGTAGATGCCTACAAACTGGGGGAGGCGTTTTAGGTTCTTCTTGTTTGAGAGGGTCTTCATGAGGGGGTGATTGTAAATTATCAATGTTTGGAGGTGGAGATTGACTTCCTAGAAATTAAAA
Organism: Sequoia sempervirens; assembly: GCA_007258455.2. Taxonomy (NCBI): domain Eukaryota; kingdom Viridiplantae; phylum Streptophyta; class Pinopsida; order Cupressales; family Cupressaceae; genus Sequoia; species Sequoia sempervirens. The sequence goes on from VDFB02000008.1 coordinate 201,304,354, forward strand.
CAAATTTTAATTAAAAAACCTATTTTTAAATCTATGTTTTAATTCAAATTTGAAACTAAAACAATAGAAATACATACCTCTTTGACCTCTTCGACCTCTTTGACATATTGGAAGCATCCTCACGAAGAATCACAAGCTAAGAGTACAAAAAATGATCTTTTGGCGAGTGTGAGGTGCTTGCCTAATGCACTTTTGTGGATTTTTTTAAAATGTGGCACCTTTTTTGTGTCACAACTTGGTGTACTTACCCTAGTGTAAACTACATGCTCTTGCATATTGTGAGTACAATAAGTAAAGCAATATTCTTAAGAAGGTTATTAAGTTCACCTACTATATTTAATCAAACATTAGAAATTAAGTGTGTATTTTTGCTAAAGGAAATCCTAATTTTTTTGAAGAGTTTAATGGTCATACTTTATGAGACTACACTCCATACTCCCCATTCCATTCATTTCTAGCTAACTATTCAAACAAGTGTACGTCATGCTCATGAATAAACCCTGATATCTCATTGGGGTTTGTATTATGGTATATATTTTTCTTGTCTAAATATATCCAAGTAGAACTTTGATAATTAAATATCCCTAAAACTCTAGCATATTTTTTTATGTTCCATTTTTTAAGAAATTGCAAGAATCAATCATTTCCAAAATTAGTAAATTTAAGGTAGCTTAAACTTTAAGTGTATAATGGATTTTGGAACTAATCATTCAATGAGCCTTAATTTATAGTTCATATGGTTCTATCTAACTTCTTTCATCATGAATAGGGACAATAAATAATCATATATAGGCTAGCTAAGTAATTATTCCCTCAAAATAGAATCGTTTATGAGAATAAGATTCCTCAATAAATAAATGTTGTGATTACCATGCTTGTCATGACATAATCTATCATAGATATGAAAATACATTTTAATAAAATATAAGCTAATAAAATTATTTTGGTTGAAGTATCTCTTTTTTCTATAATTTCTTGGTAGTGTGTCATTTTAGGTACTAAAAATTTGAATTAGGCATCAAAATAATATTAGTACTTAAAAAAATATAATCACCATCACCTAGAATATAAAGGGAAACCATCCACTACCCATGCAATGACTTGGAATTTTCTAGAATGATGAACATCCAGGTATGAACATTGAAATATTATCCATATGATCAATGTTTGCATTAAATAGAGTTGTATATGGCCATTGGTGATATTTACAAATATTAATTTTACCTCTAAATAGTAGACACAAGAAAATACCATAGGAACACCTAAATTTCAATAAATACCCAACAAAGAAAAAATATATAGAGAATAAAATAAAGTGTGCACCTATCTATCCCCATCATTGACCAAGGTTGAGGGGGTTTATTATTCCAAGGTACACTATACCAATTAGGAGTGTTTGAAAGGAACCTAGAAATGAAGCATTATAAGATAAAGAATCATGAGGAGTACCTTGTTTGTATTGTCAAGGTTTGTACACTGTATTAAGTAAAATACATGACCATCTTCATCTTCCGGTATACTTAACTCCAAGCTCTCATGCCTATATTCAATGATACTTTCCACTCTTTTTGTATTTGGAACCCACTTTATTGCGATGGTAGTGGGGGAAAAACTTAGCCAATGTTGCTTATGCTTCTTCTTGTTTCTTCTTTACATGTAATGTATCCAATTGTGTGTTCATCTCATTTATAATATCTTACTTCATGTCCTTTAGAAGATTACTAAGCTCCATCCTAGAGAATCCCACAACCACTTTTATTGTGGACATTGATATGAGGTTGTGTGATTTCTTCATGGTTGAGCATGAGTATTTTTTATATATTTGGAAAACTTGATCAAATGGAACTTGAGATATATCATTACCTCTTCTTAGGTTTAATTCATCCATACATTCTTCATTGACTCCCCTCAAAAATATGATTTTGAGACAATATGGAGATAGCCTATTCTACTAAGTTTTTTGCAAGAAAAACATGAATATTTCCATATAATCCTCTAGAGGTTGATCCTTATTTTACATCATTATTAAAATATCATCTCCTCTCATATCTCTTCATCTAAAATAATCTTTGTATTTTTTAGAAATATTTCTTTCATGGTTTTTCAATTAGGTACAACATCTCTTCTGAGTCCCATAAACCACCTCAAGGAAACATCTGTGAGTGTTTATAGGAACACTTTTAGTCATGTGAATCCATTTTATAACCATAGCTTCTATAGAGGATATAAAAATCAAACAAGAATGCATCTAGATCGTTTGTGATGAGACCATGGAAGTTAGGAAGGGTAGAAGAGGGAATGTTCTTCATAGCAATGTGCCCTACTTGATTAGAGATAGGAAATTGGAAGGTTGTAGTTTATGGAGGTGGTTGTGCTTTTACATTACCCATTGTGGTGTTGTCGTTTTGAATACAAGGAGAAGAAAGAATTATGTGAGGGAATTTTTTTGGACCATTGGCTTAAAGCAATTGATTGAATAGCTTCAAGTAGCTCTGCTTTGGGAATTATAGGTTGACTTGATTTTCTTCTTTCTATATCTTCACCAATATTTTATATCTCTTCTTGATTTCTACTAATTGGAATAGAGATCCCTAGGGGATCTCTCTTCCACTCCATGCAATGGTGTCTAAGCTTATAATCTCCTTCCCACATAATGTTAGTAGAAAATTTAGTATTTTTTTTTATCTAATAATCCTAGATGATATAAATGTAATTTGTATATATGAAAGAAAAATATTCAAAAAATCAAAAATATAAACCTTGGAATCATCCTTGACAATGATGCCAAAATATCTAGCCCCGTCATTGACCAATAAATTTGGTTTAGTAAAATGTATGCACTATACTCAATGGTTCAGAATACCCCTTATCAAGTGACTCACAAATTATGATGTGAGCTACATTTATAATGTCAAACTAGGGACGTATTTTCTTGGATGGTACTTGTACTATATGTACCATGTAAGGATTTCTAAGAATTATCTTAAGAAGTTGTGTATAGAAAAAAAAATCATTCAAAGGATTTATGTGATGAATCTAATCAAATAGAAATTCAAGAGTAGTTGCCAAAGGCTATTATTAATGTTGTGGGTTCTACTAATAACAATAAATTACTATGGGATGGGTATCTACTACTACTATCAATAACCAATGCTAACAAGAGAGTTACAAATTTACCTCAAGTGGGTCATTTCTTGAGGTGAAATGTACTCTTTTTACTCACAAGATGTTAATCATTCACATAAGATCAAATTAAATAAAAATATATCTTAATTGAATTCAAAAACACAATACAAACTTCTAGTATAAAATATTGTTATTCGTTACAAAAATTATTCAAAATATAAATAGGCCAATTCTAACTTATCCTTAACTATTGGACTCTTAACAACATAAGCTACATGTGGCAACTCAATCGTAAGGCATAGGAAGGGGACTATTTTATTCCAATAAAATATAAATAAGAAACTTGGCATAAGTAAACCTTCAAAAATTCCATTCCTAATGCATATTTCTAAATATAAATGGAAAAAACATAATTAATAGATACAGGCAAATAAAAGGCATGACTTATGCAATCCTTGCTAAATAATTGCTAAATTTTTTTCCATATCATTTGATGCTTGAGTTCTCTCTTATTTTGTGTGGGAGACATTATTACTACTTGAAATTATGGCTTGCATGTACTGACTCCTTTAATTGTGGGTGCTTGTTTTTTCGGCTATAGGTACCTACTCATTTAGCTACAAATAATCATTGTTGTGGCTGCATGCTCACAATAGCCTCAACTATGAGTTATCCACTATTATTGTATGAAGGGTTAGCTTCTAAAATACTTCTATGCAAATATCACCATAATTAGTCATAATATGCTTCTATATTTTGAGAATAATTATCAAAAAACACAATCATTTATCAAGATATTATATCAGCTTTAGTGTTTTAAACTTCAAGTATTAATATAAAGTATAAGGAATTAGATAAAATTGTTCAAGGAATTTTTTTTGTGAAATAGGAAATAAACATAAGAAATAGGAGCAATTTTATATATCCCATCAACACCCTCAATATAGACATGTAAAAAGTGTAATGGGGCTTTAATATTCCTAGTCATGGTTTTCCAAAATAAATTTTAAGATCCATTTATTTCCTAAATAGGTAAACAATAATTCTTCAAAAACTATATATACAAACTATTAAAGAAATTGGTCTAATTAATCATCAAAATAAATACCAAGAATATTTTTTTCCAATGTCGCACACACTTCATTAGTGGAAAATGCATGAAAAAGGGAAATGATTGATCCCACAAGACTAGTGGCTATAAATGGATCAAGTGGAGCACCAAGACTTATGGATGGATTGGGGGTCTCTACCTCCAAACCAAATACCATGATATCATTAGCATCACCATGGTAGCCAAAATGGATTGTAAATGGACTTGTGTGTCATTCCTACCATCTTGACAACCATTTTGTCACAATTCACAAATACCTTGAATTAACACATTTTCAATTATTAGAAATTTAATCACTCATACTAAGTATGGTCTACATGACAATATTTTGAGTTGTAATTGCTATCAATCAAATATTAGAATGGAAAATATTGCATGCGAAGATAAATCAAAACAAGTTGGTTGCATATGAAGATAAAAAAATATATATATTTATTCCTCAAATTTTTGGATGACAAAAAAAAAAAAAATATGACTTAGTACAACCATCTATTTAAGGTAACCAAGGACTATAACTTACTAAAAAAGACACACAAATAATGGCCTATTAGGCAAATTAAATTAGTAGTTTTTTAAAATATTGTATTACTTATTTTATAACTCTAAAAATATATATTTTAATTTTTTTGTCTCTAATTAAAAAATTTACCTAATATTTTGATATAATGTTAAGTTCGAGTATTTTCATTCTCATCAAATAGTACTACTATGACCTTAATTTTATATAATAAAAGCATTATTGTATTCATATTAAAAATGTTTATTACTACCACTTTATATTATTTTTAATTTTGATTGGATATTAATATGTTCAAATTTTTAATAATTGTTAATGTCCAAATTTTAATGGCTATTTCCAAATTTATCTTCTTACAACAATGTACTATACACTTCTACATCCCTACAAGTTATTTTCATTTAAAACCATGTTGATATATAGAGATAAAATTTACAAATGTTTTTTTTAACATCCTTTTGAAATTTGTGTATAGCCTAATAGAGCCAACCATTAGGGACAACAATATTAATTAGATTATGCAATTATTCCTATAAATACACAAAATTCTGAAAATTATTTTTCATAAGAATGCATGTCACTCAAAATTTTCACATATCTCTATTTGATGTTGTATTTTATTCTATTTACACATATAAATTTTAGTTTATGCAATATTAATGTGTAGGCTTTCACAATTCATTTAAAAATATTTCTTTATTTTTCTATTTAAAAAAAAATCTTTAGTTTTCTATCCAAGCCCTACAAATGGAAGATATGTTGAAGATATTTTATAGGAGGGGATGCTACATGCTCCCTTAAAATAAAAGTGGAATTGTCACATCCTAATCCACATTGGTGTTTCAAAAAATTGAAGAGGGCTCTCAACAAATACAGTATCCACAATCTAAGTCTTCTACCAATGATTGATCTTGAAAAATAACAAAGATTTTCAATTGAAGACTCCTATATTTTTAAGTGATCGCCTATTATTTGTAACTCTATTTATTTTCATTTCATCCAAAATATCACATTAGAATGACCTTTCTCCACCTATATAATTATACCTATATTTGTGTTGATAAGGTTGAGTACTTTAGTTTTAATTCTCAAATAGTTAGTTGTAAATATAATTAAGGATTTTCTAAAATTGTATTATGATTCTATGATATGTCATTAAGGAAAATTTGAACCATCTATGTGTTGTGATACGATTTTAACTATATTTCAATTATTTAGTTTGCAATAAACATTCTAAATATAAATCTAAATTCAAATAATATACTACATGTAAATTGTCAAATGAGTTGAGCTCTGGTCAAAAAAATATTGCAATATTTCTTAGTAGAGCCCCAAATTCAAATTCCTAATGACATATCAAGTGTTCAAATTAGATTTTAAAAAAACTACCCAATCTCATATAGCTATAGGGAAATTCATTTCTTTAATGGGTATGTCCAAGTAGTAAACCCAAAACCCAATTACATGATTTATGTTAAAACATTATACCATTTTCATCAATTTATTTTATTCTACATATTGAACTACAATACTTAAGTCATGTTGAACATTTATTATTTACTATGTGCTTTGATATTCTTAGATACAACATAAACCTTAAAACTTACTATAAATCTAAAACCGCTAGTATTAATATAATTAAGACTCAAACTATATCAAAGTAAATAAAATATAAAATATATAAATGTAACATACTAACCCTTCAATGAAGTAAAAATTTCTAATTTTTCAACATAAAAGTAAATAAACTAA
>VDFB02000008.1:201310959-201514785 GCA_007258455.2 Sequoia sempervirens
GGTAACGAGTACTTTGCTTCAAAGAGGGACAAAATGTAGACATGGAAAATATACCAACATACTTGATCTTGGCTACTAACACTATTTCATCCAAAATCATCCCTCGGTCTAACCATTTAATTGAATATCCCTTATTGGATTAAATTCATCAATTTCCTTCTCTTAATTAAATAAATAATTTTATCTAATTAAGTATTTTTCTCTTGTTAATTAAATCAATATATCTGATCTAATTAACCCTATGTCCGTATTTAATTAAATAATTCCCTTTATATGATTAAATCTCTAAAGTATATCTATTAAATTAAATAAAACCTTGTTTAACTTAAGCTAACATCACCCCCTTTAGCTAAATAAATCAAAATATTTATTTAACTAAGTATAAAATCACATTCTTCTCATATTTGATTTAAATAAACCCACAAATCTAAGTCAAATTTGTCACATCATCTAATCTCTTATTAAATTAATTAACCCTTGATTAATTTAATCCTCATTCATGTCCTATCCTCTAGCTTTTGCCACTTTCACATGAAAATAGATTTAATTCATTTATTAAATCCCTATTTTCTCTCAACATGGCATAATAGAGAATATTCCTTCAAAATTGAATTCAAATCCAAGTGGACTTTGTCCTTCCAACAAGGCATTTACTTCACCTAATAAGTCCTTTTTCCTTGAGGAAAGTGGCATTTAAGACATTTTTTCCCTCTTACATGTCATTTCACTATTTTCAAATATCACCTAATGTCATTTATTGGCACAATCATCAAAACTTGCACATCCCTCAACCATTCTCATCTTGACAAGTGGCTCCTTTCCATTGGTTGAATTTTAGTCCCACATTGCTTCATTTTGGGCATTTCTCCAACTTTCCAATCTATAAATAAGAGGCTTCATTCCTCATTTCATCATCCACAACTTGAGTAAACTTACTATACTCAAATTCATAGCAATCTTCATCCATCCCATTGAGTTTTATAGCTAGGTTATGTAGATTTTTATCTTGGAGAACACTTCAATCATCAACAAAGTGGATCACTCTTCATCACCAATCAACAAAGCTTGCATAGGAGTTGGGAAAGGGCCAATTTCCACATCAAATTGGCACCAACTCCCCTAAGAGATCAAGAGTTTGCATTGCATTTGAATAGGATTTAATATCTTTGGCTTGTGTTTGTTTATGTTCTTCATTTCATTTCCTTTTCATTGCAATTTAAATGGATTTCTTGGGGAATCATGATACTAACTTGCATTTGAGCTAATAGGTTGTTTGTTTCTTGTGTTTGTGCAGGTTGGAAATCTTGGTTACACATAGGAAGCATGAAGCATACATGTGAGACACATGAAGTATACACAAGAAGCATGAAGCATACATGTGAATACATGAAGGTACAAAGAAGCATGAAGCATACACATGGATTCATGTAATACATGAAGTATACACATAAATACACATGAGACACAAAGCAGGAAGCATACACGTGAATAAGTGAAGCATGTACTCAAATACACATAAGCCATGAAGTATACACATAAATAGAAAGTATACGCATGAATACAAAGAATATGCATAAAAGCACGTAAGTTACAAAGTATACATTAGAATACACGTAAGTCACAAAATATACATTTAAGTTGTAAAGTATACACTTGAATACATAATTCATAAGTCACAAGTCATGAAGTATATAAATACAAATACACATAAGTCACAATATATTCACATGTATACATGTAAGTCACAAAGTATGAATACACATAAGTCACCAGTATACACATTAAAGGCACACTCTTATAGAAATGCATTATTAGCCTACTTAAGAAGAATGTTGAATAGTTTATTAAAGAAGCTTTAACGTGTTTATTAGCCTTCATTGCAAGAGTGTTTAGATAATTAAATTTCTACTCAATAACATTTGTCATGAATGTTAGAAATCTATAGGCACGTGTGAAAATTTGAATGTAATAAAAATCATCAATAACTATTTAAGCATCAAATGAATAATCAATGAATATTAAACAATAGCAATCAAGAACAAGATGTAAACAACACCCATGCCTACAACATTCAAGAATACAATTTACACAATACGCATGATAACATCATTCAAGAATTGCTATCAAATATAGGATTTACTTAATCCTCTTGTTGACAAAGTTCAGGATAAAGCTATATAATTTGACAGCAATGGTAAAATATGATTTGTATTAATCAAAAATTTGTAAGGCTATACAATGATATATGTCAGTAAAAGTATACAATTATCCAATAAATTCATACAGGCTTACTACAAAAAGGCATATGGACATCAAATGTCACATATATCAATAGTACAAAACATATGTTCAAAAAATCCATGTAGGCATACAACAAATGACCCTAGTACATAGTCATTTCCCATGAGGGGAAGGAAATAGATCATGTGTTTCATTCGACGATTAGATGGATGGAGTTTCTGTTGATTCTTTTGTTTTTTGAATGTGCTCACTATTCCTCCTCAGGCAAGTTTAGGATAAAGCTATATAATTCGATATTAATGGTAAAATATGATTTGCATTAATCAAAAACTGTAAGGCTATACAATGATATATGTCAATAAAAGTATACAATTATCCAATAAATTCATACAGGATTACTACAAAAAGGCATATGGACATAAAATGTCACATATATCAATAGTACAAAACATATGTTCAAAAAATCCATGTAGGCATACAACAAATGACCCTAGTACATAGTCATTTCCCACGAGGGGAAGGAAATAGATCATGTGTTTCATTCAACGATTAGATGGATGGAGTTTATGTTGATTCTTTTGTCTTTTGAATGTGCTCACTATTCCTCCTCTCTTCACTCATCTAGAGATGCAACTGATACAATAATAAGTATAGACGCTAATATATAGAAATTGAATTGTGGAATGGTATATAACAAAATAATCACTAACCACCAACTAATAATCATCAAGCTCATCCACAACAGTAGAACATTAATGATTGGGAGTGACAAGCACCTGTAACAACCATCAAGATAGAAATTAAACTATATACAAGTATCATGAAAATTTTCAATAATATACCATACAAGAGCAAATATAATGTAAAATTTACTAATTTGTCACATACCTCTGCCAAAGAATCAGAACTAGCTATTGCTGCAGCAACTCCATGGTCCATTGTGGCATGAACATTGTTAGGGTTGTCTGATGTCAACATATGAAAATGAAACAACAAATATGAAGTTTTTTATCACTTTCATTAGTTGTTTTGTTTAATTAAAATCATAGACAAGGTAGTGAACTGTTTAAAATGATGAATGCCATGCCAAGAAAAATTCTATGGATTATCTTGATGTCTATTTTTTGATTGCTTATAAGATAGTTATCAGGGTCTTTTTGAAGGTATATAACCATATATTTTCTATGGTATCCATAAATAATGGAGAACTTGTTGGTATTCATTGAATGTTACAAAAAGGCTTATTGAGAGACCTCATGGTGACAAATATATTTGACCTACTTTATACAAACTTGTAGTGGATAAGGGCCTTTGGTCTCAATATGGAAAAAACAAAATATTGAAAAATATATACGTTAAGAGTTTCATAATGCAAGATGAAACACCTACAAAGGAAATGAGGATGAAATCTCATGTAAAAAGGGATAGCCATAGAAAAAATTTAATGACAAACATACTAAAAATGCAATGGGCAGTCACATTTAATAATGGTAGGTTTTTGAAGAATGAAGGAAAACCTTAAACCATGCTTATGAATTAGTATCAGTCACTATACAAAAGAATAGTGAATATGATTCTGATGAAAGGAGTGAAGGGTTATATTCTTGAGCATTCATGAAGAAAATATATTCATCAAGTTGACAATGAAGGATAATCTCTTCACAAAAGATAGTCAAGTTGTTAAGACAATGACCTCCTTCACAGTAATTCATAGTTCCACGGTGACCTTGAAGGAGCTCTTGATGACTATACAATGAACCCTATGAAAGAGATATAACATGAAGATAAGAGGGGTGGTCCAAGAAGGTAAATGCAAGGACAACAACAGTCCTATGAGAAGGAAAACAAGGATATTTATTAATGATTGTGATAAATATATAAATGACCATGATTTAGGATTCTTAATTTATCCTTAACATAAAATTTATGACTGTGATTTTAAATGATTGCAATAATTCTTGAAGGAAATTGATATTGTTGATAGTCCTCATGAATTTGATGAATAATTTTGTATTTTTGGTAGTCTTAATGATCGTACTATGACCTTGGATGAAGACTTTATGTATTTGAAAGTGTGCTAAATGAAGTCTTAATGATTGTGACTATGCTTTGCAATGAAGCTAAGGACCCTGTGGTTTGTCCTCATTAAGTGTAATGGTTTTTCCTCAATCAAGTCTTGTGACTATTCATAGTTCCAAATGATTCTTATGAGTATGGTTTCTCCATTTAAGAAAAAGGAAAATTTTTAAAGAGGAAAGTATGGATAAATAAAATCATTCATACATGTAAGGATAGTCATTTCATACAAAATAATTGCGACTATATTGTGACCTAAGGGGAGTATTTATGACTATACTATGGATCCTTATGAAATACATTCATTAGGAAAATTAAAAATTTAAAGTCACAAATACCTTATGAGGACAATCAACCCAAGGGTGACTTGGGATAATAAAATATCAATGATTAAGGCATGAGAGACAATCAAGGGGTAGTTTTTCAAATGTCAGAAATATAGGAAAACAACTACTAATTGAGGATAGTCATATTGTCATCATTCCAATAGGAAATTCTAGTATGAGGAGCAACTTTTTCATTGTATTATTGCATAATCAAAGATTCAAGGGAGGATAATAACCAAAGAGGCTAGGGTTATAGTGCAAAAGGACATATGGTAGTATGTAGAAAATGACAATCAAGACAAATGATAGGGGGAGCCATATGTCAAAAGTTATAAGACTTTCATAAGCACAAATAGAAATATATCTTGGAGGTCGGTGATAATGTACAATACCTCAAGAGAGCTTCAAATGGAATAGTCACTTCAGTGATGACAGTGATAGGATTGTCAATGAAGAAAGAAGATTCAAAGGATAGTTTGATAGTACAGTGGTCTCCAAGGATTTAACAATCCATGGATTTATTTTAGACACTAAATGCATGTAAGTGGTTGAAGGTAACAATGCATAGAATAGTGAAACCGTGATGAGTAAGGGAAGATATGGAAGGGAGATTTGAGATGAAAGGATTCCAAGAAAGGTTATTCATTACAGAGGGAAGACTTTAAGGGTAATAGAGCATTAAAGGTAAGAAGGTAGTCACTTCATCATAGATGATAATACAAGGTTCAATTTAAGGATAGTCAAATGATATAGGTTAGTCATTGAAGTGTTCTTAACTTCACATAAAACTCAAGAAAATCACGACAAAGGGTATCAAGGAACACTGAGAGGGGGGGAGGTGAATCAATGTTCTGCAATATTTAACTTTAACAATCTGATCTTTAAATAATTTATAGCATTCAACCAAGAGAAAGATGCAAACACATAAATTAATCATTCCCAACACCATAACACAAGTATTTTTATGTGGAAATCATTTTTAGGTCAATCCACAATTTGAGTACTCAAATATAAGTGTTTTACAAAATGGGAATACACTTGCATTTAGGCACGCTGCCTAGAGCTCATTGCTAAAAATTAGGAAGTCTCACTGCCTTACAAAATATTTGGATTAAATCAAAAGGTTGAACTGAAAGGGAAGCATCTACAAATTTTTGCTTACAATTTTGGTTAGGCTCATAGATCAAATTTTGGACCTTCTGTCTGATTTTTCACTTCACTTTGTTCTTCCTCAATTCACTTCACAAAAATCCTCTTCTACACAAGTGAAACTATACATAATCACTTGACCGCTCTTCTGACATTTGTAACATATAACAACACACTTCGAACACACACCAAAATAAATTAATTGATTGCTTATATATATCCACTACCAAGGATTTAATCGCTTCATGTTGGCTTCAATAAAATAGAAAATATTTTCCAACCGTTAGCTCAAATCATAAATGATTTTCAATGTGCACAATCCAAAGTTGGCCATAGCATAGTGAGGACCAAAAACAAAATCCACAAACTAGAAAATACTTCAAACAATTTTTCCTTGAACATCCACAACACCCTACATTCACTTAGTCGGCCTTCATATACTGATGAACAAAAAATCAAACGACTGGATCTCCTAACTCATACACTGCTTGATGTGATGGCACAAAACTTGAGAATAAGAAATTTCATATACCCAAAGACCTTCCCTGAGATCCACAACCAAAACTAATAAATTGGTAATGCATATTGATGATATACTCAACTTTAGTCGGATACCCTGTTCCTCACTTTGTCTTCCGGTATGGTCAGATACTGACATGTGGACTAGATCAATGACTTAGGTTTCCATCAATGACAACACCAAAATACATATTCCAACAATCTCCCCCTTTGGAATTGATGGCAACACTTAGTGAAAAATGACTAAGTGTCAGAACCAACAAAACTTCAAAAAGTCATAGCTAACAAAACTCCCCCGAGTTTGATAAGGCATTTTTCACTACTCTCTCTCCCCCTTTGACATCAATGACAAAAATATAATAAAATATTTTTCTTTCTCCCCTATGAATTGTAACCAAAACTTACTTATTCAAAAATTTGAAGAAAAAAAGCCGCTATTTGAAGATTATTTTGTACTTTTCCTTCATCTCCAGAAGAAACTTCTTCTATGCTTCTACTGTAATCTTGGTGATTATGATCATGTTGTTTTTAGATGTTTGATTGATAATTTTGATAAGGGATTCTAAAATGGTGATAGATTCTTCTAATTTATCTCCTTTCTTCAATATCTCAATCAACTGTTCCAGCCTGCATTTGGTTATGTCATTTACTTTCCAAAAGGTGTCAACAATCCTGCTTCTTGTGTTTTGAATATTTGTATGCTCTATCTATAATTCCTGAATCCTTTTCTTGATTACACCATCATGATCCTTAGACATGTTAAAAAAAATTCCAATACTATTCTGCTTTGTTTCAATTTGTTCCAACTTCTCTTTGTACTTTTTGATTGCATAAGGCCATCGAAGACAATAGTTATAAATTTTGTTTGTTGTGCTTATGCATTGCCTTAACTGATTCATGTGCCTTTTTAGTTTGGTAAGTGACAATCTATACTGCTTCTTCAGGTGTAGGATTACTTCTTCTTCCTTGTTCTAAGACTCAGAGTCCATGATTTCCTTGATGCATTGAATCATCTCTTCTGGCAATGTATCTTGCAAACTCTCCAATTTGATATGATTGTGCACAAGATGAGCACTTAGTACACTTAAGATCATGTTCTACTCATATGAAGGTCTAATAGGCCATATGTTCCCAATTTTTTGCATTCCATCTTCCTCATGAATAAGTTGCAATAGCTCTTCTTTGGTTAAATCATCTTCTTCTTCACTTTCTTCGGTTATTGCTTTTTCTTGTCCTAGTTCAGCTATTTCCAGTTCTTTTCCTTGGGGGTCCTCAATTTCCTTATCAGATTCCTCATCTGATATGTCCACAATCACTTGTTATTTTCCTTTCCCTTCAACTCTTGGAGCCTTGCATGTTGGTGGAGTACAAACAACAATTTCTTTTGCTCTTTTCTTCTTTTTCTCCATCTCACTGGAGGAGGAACCAACTTCAAGTGCTCTTACCAGAATGGAAATACTAGTTCACCCAAACTTTCTTAGCAAACCCTTAAAGAAACTTTCATATACTTTATCATAGTTTTCCAAATTGTTAGAATGTATGTAAATCTACTTGCAAACTGGTTCACTCTCTTCCCATATTACATTGTTGATTAGTGGCAAGCAATTCAAAAAATACATCACAAGAAAAATAACCAAAGTACCAAACCTGAAAGGGTAATCTGTCATCTTTGACAATTGTGCATTCTCCATCAGTTGATCTTTTAGTAGTCTGCAAAGATAAAAATCCTTATCTTCTATTAACATCGTGTGTGAAATGTAAGCAACGCCTGCCAAAGTTGCACCTTCTTTGTTTCTGGAAAATATTTTATAGGTTACTCCATGTGCAATGTAGCTTGTCACTAAATCTTTAATTGTGGAGATTATCAATTCCCTTTGATCTCTAGTTACTCTAGTTAGGGTTTTGAATTCTTTATTTTGGATTGACTTCTTTCTCGATACATCCCCAACTTTGCATAACCCAATTACAACTGCAATCACTTCTTTTGAGATATGGTAGGGTTTATCCAAAGTTAGAATATCATCATTCAATCTTTCCAAAATAAACTCAACAATTTATGCATTCTCAAAATAGGGAAATTCAATCCAAATATCCAAGCTTTTATGTTTTTCCTCTCTCATCCATTTCAATTCATCGAACAATAACATGTTTCTTACAGCTCTAATCTTCTCACTGCTATACTCATCTAGGTTTATCATTCCTTTCATACTCAAGAATTGATTTTACCAAGGAAGTTCTTCAACCACACAACAAATTAAATGGGAATTTCTCAATACAATAGAAGTACCTGATGTATTAGGATTTCACCGCCGAATTGAATTCACGCTTTCGAAGTTTTGATGCAATGTGCTCTCCTTTTTCTCTTCAATACAAAGTGGCAAATGAGGGTTTCAACTTTCCTTTTATAATTTGCACACCTAAATTTTATTTTAATAAATGCTTTTTCCCTAAATTATCTAGATGCCCTATTTTATCAGTCATCAAACAAGAAAAATTTTGCAGACCTTCAACTCAAAATAATATCCTTTCCAACTATTTCAAAAGCATCTATAGATCATCAGTGTAACCACTACACTCATCCACATCCCGGTGTCAATTATCGGCAAGCGGTTTGAAGGATTTTCTCAATAGCTCCCCCTAGGCCAATGACCTGAAATCAATTCTTGGAGGAATTACCAGAAGTAGGTTCTAGTATTGGCTCATTTCCTATAACTAACTCGCTCTTTCTTACCCATTTCTTCTTTATCTGATCTCTTATTTCATCCATAGTCACTTTCCCTTTTCCTTTGTCATCTTTATGTTTATTTTTTCCTTTGTATGTTGGACCTCTTCTATCCATATTTTTGTTTCTATAGAATCTTGCAATATGACCATATTTGTTGTAATTTTAACACACAACATTTCCTTGTCCAGACCAGTCATTCCATCGATTTCTTCTTGATCTACACTGGTTAGCAATATGCCCAAATCTTTCACAAGTATAACATTTTTCATTCCTTCTATTGACAAAGTAGTTTGACATATTTCTACATTCAATTGACTTATGACCAAACTTATTGCAATTGAAGCACTGACCGAAGAATGATGAATCTCTTGATTTCATTTTACTTCTACACTGAGCAGCCATATGACAAAATTTATTGCAAGTGAAATAGTATCCATTAAACTTTTGAGCATTAGGCTATCTTACCGGATTCCTTTTTTCTTTGTTCATCTAATTTCCTTGCTTGAAATTTCTTTGACCAGATCTGGAGCTTCTCCTTTCTCATATCCAAGACCTTGCTTATCATTACCATTCTTTTAACCTTGAGTTAGCACATCAAGCTTAACTGAGCTAATCTTGAAATTCTCCTTGTATTCATTTGCAATAGCAAGTTATCCCTGAGAATAACAATTTGTCTTTCAAGCTCTTGTTCATTGTCTCTGGATTGTTGCAATTCAATCTCCAACTAAATGAATTCTCCATTAATTTTGTTGCATTCATCATATCTTACTTTTAGGGATTGAGCAAGATTCTCCTCATTCTTATTTCTATCTTCAATCTCCTTAGTTAGCTTCATCACCATAGATTACATCTCATGCTTTAGGGTAGCACTGTCTCCGGCAAGCTTTTCACATTCTTCAGTTATTTCCTTCAAGGTTCGATTTAGGTGATTGTCGTCCATGTTTTTTCTCTCTTTTTGCTTAATCTGATCACAGAGATCCTTTCTCTTCTCCCTGGATTTAATAATTTGATCCTTCAACTTCTAAATGAATTTCTCAACATCCTTAAGATTTGATTTCAATTCCCAAACTTCTGCTTTGGACTAATCAAGATCATCAAGTGCCACCACAAGTTGTTGTTGGAGACTGCTAGAGTCCATCACATTCCAAGATTCACCTCAAGTTGTTAAACTTCTTTTGAGGAACTAGGCTCTGATACCAATTGTTGGAATTAGGGAACACTAAGAGGGGGGTGAATCAGTGTTTTGCAATATTTAACTTTAACAATCTTATCTTTAAACCATTTATAACATTCAACCAAGAGAAAGATGCAAACACATAAAGCAATCATTCACAACACCATAACACAAGAATTTTTACCTGGAAACCTTGTTAGGGGAAAAACCACAGTGGAGGTCAATCCATAATTTGAGTACTCAAATATAAGTGTTTTACAAAATGGGAATGCACTTACATTCAGGCACACTGCCTAGAGCTCACTGCTCAAAATCAGGAAGGCTAACTACCTTACAAAATATTTGGATTACAACAAAAGGTTGAACTAAAAGGGTATCATCTACAAATGCCTGGTTATAATTTTGATTAGGCTCATAGATCAAATTCTAGACCTTTTGTCTGATTTTGCACTTTGCTTTGTTCTGCCTCAATTCATTTCACAAAAATCCTCTTCTGCACAAGTGAAACTATGCATAATCGCTTAACTGCTCTTCTGATATTTGCAACATATATCAACACACTTTGAACACACACCGTAATGAATTAATTGATCGCTTATATATATCTGCTACCAAGGATTTAATCGCTTCATGTCGGCTTCAATAAAATAGAAAATATTTTCCAACTATCAGCTCAAATCATAAATGATTTTCAATGCACACAATCCAAAGTCAGCCACAGCATAGTGAGAACCAAAAACAAAATCCACAAACCCAGAAATATCTCAAATAATTTCACCTTGAACATCTGCAACACCCTACATTCACTTAATCAGCCTTCATATACTAATGAATAGAAAATCAAACAATCGGATCTCCTAACTCATACACCACTTGATGTGACAGCACAAAACTTGAGAATAATACATTTCATATACCCAAATACCTTCCCTGAGATCCATAACCAAAACTAATAAACTGGTAATGCATATTGATTGATATACTCAACTTTAGTTGGATACATTGTTCTTCACTCTGTTTTCCATTATGGTTAGATACTGACATGTGGACCAAACCAATGACTTAGGTTTCCATCAATGACAACACTAGAAGCCATAGTCCAATAGTTTCATACTTTAAAATGACAATCCTTTGTGCCTTTTCATCACAAAATGATAGTTTTCAATCATAAAGAAGACACTGTAATCAAAGAAAAAGCTATAAGATAGAAAAATTAATATGTGAAAGGGTCTAAGATTTAAAAGACACTAAAAATGACAAGTTCAAATTCAAAATATATGATGCATTATTTAAAATACTAATGAATTCTCTTGCACCCATCACTTTAAAGGACCTAGTTATCTAAGTTCATGTAGTTTCAAGCATTATTTTAGATTTGTACACACAAAATTACCAAAACTAGATAACATTGTTTTACAACACCATTAATGAATAAAGGTTACCTAAGTGAAAGTTGTTTGAGGATGAGAATAGCAAGGTGTCGAGGTCGAAGGTCCACTAGCAAACGGTTTGACATCCAAAGTGTGTTATGAGACATTCATTCATATAATGTTTAACTATTCACATGCAATAATGATTTCCTTAATACTAGTTGCTTACCTGTGGACTCAACATCAGAAACATATAGGAATCTACGAGAATGATGCACGTATCATCAACACTTTGACCCTAAATTTTCATCATATTCATTCTACTAATTTAGTTATTCTTACATTTCAAAATAGAATTTAGTAAATAAAATTAAATGAACTTGTTGAATTTTGTCTAATTATCAATGTCAAATATTTCATTTAGCAAAGATTTTTTCATAACCATCTACTCTGCAGTTGATGCATGTTGTGTAGCTACATCCCGAGCACTCTCACTATCATATGTGCAAACAACATAGCAAGAGTGGCAATGGTTGGATGGAACTCTGGTCCTAGAAGTCTCACCCACATCAAGCTCTACTAAAGGCCTCACACACTATACAATGCTTTGAGTGAGTGAGCTAATCAAGTCCAATGTGTCCACCTTGATACTTTCCTTTACAACAAAAGCAACGATGACATGCTTTGCCATAAATTTGGCCAAGGGTCTCAGTTCCAACTACGGAATCTTATGTCATGCACCTGGTCTATCATGTGTGGAGTCCCCACCTCTACCCTAAAAGTATAAATAGCATTATTGAGGACAAACTCACAATAGAGTTTCCTCAAAAATTACTATGGTACATCATAGTTATTGCATGGAGGTTGGTCAAAAACCATCCATCACCTCTCCCAAAACTTATTTTTCATTAATTCATGGTGGCACCAATAGATGGGGAACCTCCTACATGCATGTGATAAAGGTGCATTAGTTCTTGGGTCTATAAAAAGGGGACACAAGTCATCTTTGCTAATTTTTTTCTTTCTTCACTTGTGCATAGGAAATTCCACTTGCATAAAATTGTTTTAATTCCTCCCTCTTATTCGACCAAAAATTATTATTTTCACTCATTGTTCCTACATGAGATATAATCAACTTTAGTGATTTAGCTATGCCTCTCCTATAAGGGTGGGTTCTAGCATGTTCATTTAATCTTGCAATCAATTGTTCAAGCTCTATTTTGCTGTTTTCAATTTGATTTAAAATATTTTATTGAGTTGCTTGTAGATGCCTACAAGTTGGGGGAGGGGTTTGAGGTTCTTCTTGTTTGAGAGGGTCTTCATGAGGGGGTGATTGTGAATTATCAATGTTTGGAGGTGGAGATTGACTTCCTAGAAATTAAAACAAATTTTAATTAAAAAACCTATTTTTAAATCTACATTTTAATTCAAATTTGAAACTAAAACAATAGAAATACATACCTCTTTGACCTCTTCGACCTCTTTGACATATTAGCGGCATCCTCGTGAAGAATCACAAGCTAAGAGTACAAAAAATGATCTCCTTTTGGTGAGCGTGAGTTGCAAAGGCAAGAAAATGGAAGCACAAGTCTCATATGAGAAAAAAATAGGGTTGATACACGCTAATTTTTGTATTTACCTTTTTCATTTGGCAAGCACCAAATTTGGTGCTCGCCTAATGCACTTTTGTGGATTTTTTTAAAATGTGACACCTTTTTTGTGTCATAACTTGGTGTACTTACCCTAGTGTAAACTACATGCTCTTGCATATTGTGAGTACAATAAGTAAAGCAATATTCTTAAGAAGGTTATTAAGTTCACCTACTATATTTAATCAAACATTAGAAATTAAGTGTGTATTTTTGCTAAAGGAAATCCTAATTTTTTTGAAGAGTTTAATGGTCATACTTTATGAGACTACACTCCATACTCCCCATTCCATTCATTTCTAGCTAACTATTCAAACAAGTGTACGTCATGCTCATGAATAAACCCTGATATCTCATTGGGGTTTGTATTATGGTATATATTTTTCTTGTCTAAATATATCCAAGTAGAACTTTGATAATTAAATATCCCTAAAACTCTAGCATATTTTTTTATGTTCCATTTTTTAAGAAATTGCAAGAATCAATCATTTCCAAAATTAGTAAATTTAAGGTAGCTTAAACTTTAAGTGTATAATGGATTTTGGAACTAATCATTCAATGAGCCTTAATTTATAGTTCATATGGTTCTATCTAACTTCTTTCATCATGAATAGGGACAATAAATAATCATATATAGGCTAGCTAAGTAATTATTCCCTCAAAATAGAATCGTTTATGAGAATAAGATTCCTCAATAAATAAATGTTGTGATTACCATGCTTGTCATGACATAATCTATCATAGATATGAAAATACATTTTAATAAAATATAAGCTAATAAAATTATTTTGGTTGAAGTATCTCTTTTTTCTATAATTTCTTGGTAGTGTGTCATTTTAGGTACTAAAAATTTGAATTAGGCATCAAAATAATATTAGTACTTAAAAAAATATAATCACCATCACCTAGAATATAAAGGGAAACCATCCACTACCCATGCAATGACTTGGAATTTTCTAGAATGATGAACATCCAGGTATGAACATTGAAATATTATCCATATGATCAATGTTTGCATTAAATAGAGTTGTATATGGCCATTGGTGATATTTACAAATATTAATTTTACCTCTAAATAGTAGACACAAGAAAATACCATAGGAACACCTAAATTTCAATAAATACCCAACAAAGAAAAAATATATAGAGAATAAAATAAAGTGTGCACCTATCTATCCCCATCATTGACCAAGGTTGAGGGGGTTTATTATTCCAAGGTACACTATACCAATTAGGAGTGTTTGAAAGGAACCTAGAAATGAAGCATTATAAGATAAAGAATCATGAGGAGTACCTTGTTTGTATTGTCAAGGTTTGTACACTGTATTAAGTAAAATACATGACCATCTTCATCTTCCGGTATACTTAACTCCAAGCTCTCATGCCTATATTCAATGATACTTTCCACTCTTTTTGTATTTGGAACCCACTTTATTGCGATGGTAGTGGGGGAAAAACTTAGCCAATGTTGCTTATGCTTCTTCTTGTTTCTTCTTTACATGTAATGTATCCAATTGTGTGTTCATCTCATTTATAATATCTTACTTCATGTCCTTTAGAAGATTACTAAGCTCCATCCTAGAGAATCCCACAACCACTTTTATTGTGGACATTGATATGAGGTTGTGTGATTTCTTCATGGTTGAGCATGAGTATTTTTTATATATTTGGAAAACTTGATCAAATGGAACTTGAGATATATCATTACCTCTTCTTAGGTTTAATTCATCCATACATTCTTCATTGACTCCCCTCAAAAATATGATTTTGAGACAATATGGAGATAGCCTATTCTACTAAGTTTTTTGCAAGAAAAACATGAATATTTCCATATAATCCTCTAGAGGTTGATCCTTATTTTACATCATTATTAAAATATCATCTCCTCTCATATCTCTTCATCTAAAATAATCTTTGTATTTTTTAGAAATATTTCTTTCATGGTTTTTCAATTAGGTACAACATCTCTTCTGAGTCCCATAAACCACCTCAAGGAAACATCTGTGAGTGTTTATAGGAACACTTTTAGTCATGTGAATCCATTTTATAACCATAGCTTCTATAGAGGATATAAAAATCAAACAAGAATGCATCTAGATCGTTTGTGATGAGACCATGGAAGTTAGGAAGGGTAGAAGAGGGAATGTTCTTCATAGCAATGTGCCCTACTTGATTAGAGATAGGAAATTGGAAGGTTGTAGTTTATGGAGGTGGTTGTGCTTTTACATTACCCATTGTGGTGTTGTCGTTTTGAATACAAGGAGAAGAAAGAATTATGTGAGGGAATTTTTTTGGACCATTGGCTTAAAGCAATTGATTGAATAGCTTCAAGTAGCTCTGCTTTGGGAATTATAGGTTGACTTGATTTTCTTCTTTCTATATCTTCACCAATATTTTATATCTCTTCTTGATTTCTACTAATTGGAATAGAGATCCCTAGGGGATCTCTCTTCCACTCCATGCAATGGTGTCTAAGCTTATAATCTCCTTCCCACATAATGTTAGTAGAAAATTTAGTATTTTTTTTTATCTAATAATCCTAGATGATATAAATGTAATTTGTATATATGAAAGAAAAATATTCAAAAAATCAAAAATATAAACCTTGGAATCATCCTTGACAATGATGCCAAAATATCTAGCCCCGTCATTGACCAATAAATTTGGTTTAGTAAAATGTATGCACTATACTCAATGGTTCAGAATACCCCTTATCAAGTGACTCACAAATTATGATGTGAGCTACATTTATAATGTCAAACTAGGGACGTATTTTCTTGGATGGTACTTGTACTATATGTACCATGTAAGGATTTCTAAGAATTATCTTAAGAAGTTGTGTATAGAAAAAAAAATCATTCAAAGGATTTATGTGATGAATCTAATCAAATAGAAATTCAAGAGTAGTTGCCAAAGGCTATTATTAATGTTGTGGGTTCTACTAATAACAATAAATTACTATGGGATGGGTATCTACTACTACTATCAATAACCAATGCTAACAAGAGAGTTACAAATTTACCTCAAGTGGGTCATTTCTTGAGGTGAAATGTACTCTTTTTACTCACAAGATGTTAATCATTCACATAAGATCAAATTAAATAAAAATATATCTTAATTGAATTCAAAAACACAATACAAACTTCTAGTATAAAATATTGTTATTCGTTACAAAAATTATTCAAAATATAAATAGGCCAATTCTAACTTATCCTTAACTATTGGACTCTTAACAACATAAGCTACATGTGGCAACTCAATCGTAAGGCATAGGAAGGGGACTATTTTATTCCAATAAAATATAAATAAGAAACTTGGCATAAGTAAACCTTCAAAAATTCCATTCCTAATGCATATTTCTAAATATAAATGGAAAAAACATAATTAATAGATACAGGCAAATAAAAGGCATGACTTATGCAATCCTTGCTAAATAATTGCTAAATTTTTTTCCATATCATTTGATGCTTGAGTTCTCTCTTATTTTGTGTGGGAGACATTATTACTACTTGAAATTATGGCTTGCATGTACTGACTCCTTTAATTGTGGGTGCTTGTTTTTTCGGCTATAGGTACCTACTCATTTAGCTACAAATAATCATTGTTGTGGCTGCATGCTCACAATAGCCTCAACTATGAGTTATCCACTATTATTGTATGAAGGGTTAGCTTCTAAAATACTTCTATGCAAATATCACCATAATTAGTCATAATATGCTTCTATATTTTGAGAATAATTATCAAAAAACACAATCATTTATCAAGATATTATATCAGCTTTAGTGTTTTAAACTTCAAGTATTAATATAAAGTATAAGGAATTAGATAAAATTGTTCAAGGAATTTTTTTTGTGAAATAGGAAATAAACATAAGAAATAGGAGCAATTTTATATATCCCATCAACACCCTCAATATAGACATGTAAAAAGTGTAATGGGGCTTTAATATTCCTAGTCATGGTTTTCCAAAATAAATTTTAAGATCCATTTATTTCCTAAATAGGTAAACAATAATTCTTCAAAAACTATATATACAAACTATTAAAGAAATTGGTCTAATTAATCATCAAAATAAATACCAAGAATATTTTTTTCCAATGTCGCACACACTTCATTAGTGGAAAATGCATGAAAAAGGGAAATGATTGATCCCACAAGACTAGTGGCTATAAATGGATCAAGTGGAGCACCAAGACTTATGGATGGATTGGGGGTCTCTACCTCCAAACCAAATACCATGATATCATTAGCATCACCATGGTAGCCAAAATGGATTGTAAATGGACTTGTGTGTCATTCCTACCATCTTGACAACCATTTTGTCACAATTCACAAATACCTTGAATTAACACATTTTCAATTATTAGAAATTTAATCACTCATACTAAGTATGGTCTACATGACAATATTTTGAGTTGTAATTGCTATCAATCAAATATTAGAATGGAAAATATTGCATGCGAAGATAAATCAAAACAAGTTGGTTGCATATGAAGATAAAAAAATATATATATTTATTCCTCAAATTTTTGGATGACAAAAAAAAAAAAAATATGACTTAGTACAACCATCTATTTAAGGTAACCAAGGACTATAACTTACTAAAAAAGACACACAAATAATGGCCTATTAGGCAAATTAAATTAGTAGTTTTTTAAAATATTGTATTACTTATTTTATAACTCTAAAAATATATATTTTAATTTTTTTGTCTCTAATTAAAAAATTTACCTAATATTTTGATATAATGTTAAGTTCGAGTATTTTCATTCTCATCAAATAGTACTACTATGACCTTAATTTTATATAATAAAAGCATTATTGTATTCATATTAAAAATGTTTATTACTACCACTTTATATTATTTTTAATTTTGATTGGATATTAATATGTTCAAATTTTTAATAATTGTTAATGTCCAAATTTTAATGGCTATTTCCAAATTTATCTTCTTACAACAATGTACTATACACTTCTACATCCCTACAAGTTATTTTCATTTAAAACCATGTTGATATATAGAGATAAAATTTACAAATGTTTTTTTTAACATCCTTTTGAAATTTGTGTATAGCCTAATAGAGCCAACCATTAGGGACAACAATATTAATTAGATTATGCAATTATTCCTATAAATACACAAAATTCTGAAAATTATTTTTCATAAGAATGCATGTCACTCAAAATTTTCACATATCTCTATTTGATGTTGTATTTTATTCTATTTACACATATAAATTTTAGTTTATGCAATATTAATGTGTAGGCTTTCACAATTCATTTAAAAATATTTCTTTATTTTTCTATTTAAAAAAAAATCTTTAGTTTTCTATCCAAGCCCTACAAATGGAAGATATGTTGAAGATATTTTATAGGAGGGGATGCTACATGCTCCCTTAAAATAAAAGTGGAATTGTCACATCCTAATCCACATTGGTGTTTCAAAAAATTGAAGAGGGCTCTCAACAAATACAGTATCCACAATCTAAGTCTTCTACCAATGATTGATCTTGAAAAATAACAAAGATTTTCAATTGAAGACTCCTATATTTTTAAGTGATCGCCTATTATTTGTAACTCTATTTATTTTCATTTCATCCAAAATATCACATTAGAATGACCTTTCTCCACCTATATAATTATACCTATATTTGTGTTGATAAGGTTGAGTACTTTAGTTTTAATTCTCAAATAGTTAGTTGTAAATATAATTAAGGATTTTCTAAAATTGTATTATGATTCTATGATATGTCATTAAGGAAAATTTGAACCATCTATGTGTTGTGATACGATTTTAACTATATTTCAATTATTTAGTTTGCAATAAACATTCTAAATATAAATCTAAATTCAAATAATATACTACATGTAAATTGTCAAATGAGTTGAGCTCTGGTCAAAAAAATATTGCAATATTTCTTAGTAGAGCCCCAAATTCAAATTCCTAATGACATATCAAGTGTTCAAATTAGATTTTAAAAAAACTACCCAATCTCATATAGCTATAGGGAAATTCATTTCTTTAATGGGTATGTCCAAGTAGTAAACCCAAAACCCAATTACATGATTTATGTTAAAACATTATACCATTTTCATCAATTTATTTTATTCTACATATTGAACTACAATACTTAAGTCATGTTGAACATTTATTATTTACTATGTGCTTTGATATTCTTAGATACAACATAAACCTTAAAACTTACTATAAATCTAAAACCGCTAGTATTAATATAATTAAGACTCAAACTATATCAAAGTAAATAAAATATAAAATATATAAATGTAACATACTAACCCTTCAATGAAGTAAAAATTTCTAATTTTTCAACATAAAAGTAAATAAACTAAGTAACAAGCCATTGCAATAAAAAAATTATTTTTCTTTATTGATAATTTCCATTCAAGATGCATAACATATTACAACATGAATTTACATTTTTGTTTCTTAAAATATGTCAATGCAAGAAAGCATAAATTTACATAAATAGCTCAATGATCTTTAGAACAAATAGCTATAAGATGGTCTAGGATCCTTCCTTTCAAATCTTGGTTCTTTTGTCGCCTGTTGTGGAGGAGAAGCATCACTTGGGTGCTTTTCCACCAGCCACAGACTCATAATACAGTCCCTTGCACATCTATCATTCGATAGATGGCCCTTCCCTTCGACGAAGAGATTGGTAGAGTAACCGATAATGACAACCAACTAAGCAATGTTGTGTCCTAAATAACTAGAACCTTGCAATTCTACAATCTAGAAGTTAGCATGTAATACTGGATCACGGTGAATTGACAGTGTTGTTGACCTCTTTGACATTGGTTTTGAAATTGATGTCAAGAGTTGTTTTAGCACTTACAATATTGGTATTCATTGAAGGGATTATGAGATAGCATTATGACATTCACTACATATGGAAGGCATGGTCAGTTTGGTTTGACACACATTCAAGTGACATATTTGACAATATGGAATTTGTGTTGATTGATTCAAACGTGATGGTATTGATAGTGTTTTGGCTTTGTAATATGGTTGTTTTGCACAGGGTATATGAAGTTAGTTTTATTGCAATAAACACAAGAAATAATACATTGCTTTGATATTAATGTTTCATTCATTATATTTGAAGGATCTTGAGCTTATTGTTTTGGGCACATGATTGTATCATGTTCATCATTGTGTTGATTATTAATTTAGAGGCATATCATTCCTTGATTCTTAACCAAGGCAATAGTGATTATTCATTATGCATAAAGTGGACACCATTTTGAATTAAATTTTATTAAGGTTTTGATTTCATTTGTTTCAATGTGATAAATCACTCATCATATTTGGTCCTATTTCAAGTGATTGACTTGATCAGCAAGTATCGACATCTTGTAACAAGTAAATGGTAGCTTTGTGAATAAAGAGATTACCAGTCCCTTTAGGGAAAATAGAAACTTTCAGTGACATGATTATATCAGACATAAAGCATTTTTATGTGTTACTTTACAAAGTTTGCAATTTGGTTAATGAGGTTTCGAACTTAGGGTTCGAATGATAATGGGCATTTTTGAAAATTTTGAGTAATCATGAGTTTTTGATTTGACAAAGCTCGAATAGTGGGGAGACTAAAGCTCAAAGCTAAGCGGTTATGTGTAACCACAGTTCAAGGGAACAACATAAAATTTGGGATTGTGCAAATCAGTTTTCAAGTGATATATTTCTTGTTCGTTGTTGTTCTTACAGTTGCATAATCAATTTTATGTTGAAAAGATTAACGTTTTATTAAGAAAGAAAAGGAAATTATTTTTTGGGTTTGGGTGACCCTAGCATTTACATGGCACAGGTTCTTGATTTGAAAATATTTGCTACACTTGTTTGAGCATTGATAATGTGGGTATGGTGAAGACATAACAGTTGTTGAAGAAGTTGAAAAAAAATTTGTGCAGTTACTTCTAGTTTTGAGTTTAAAAACTAACCTAGGTATGGTCATTTTGCACTTCATCAGGTTAATGATTGCTTTATAAGTAATATGAAAAAGCTCATCTTGTTTTTTAGAGAGTATTTGGAAAGAGAGTTGGAAAAATAGCAAGAGTTATGTTCTATTTTTGGAAATATTGTCAACAAAAAGGGGAGGTTTTTGTTGAAACCCTATTGCAAAAGTTTGATAAGATATATTTGTAAATGTGCTATTAAGATTTTTTTTGGTGTACTTAAAAGATAAATGAAAGAGCACTGAAATAGAATTAATGTTTTGTATGTGTTCTAGACTTCGAATATAATGAAGTTTGGAGGACATACAATTCATTAAGGTTGTAAGCCAATATGATTTTCAGTGAAATAGAGTGATCCTCTATATATTGTTTTCTATCTTATTTGTTGAAGCAAGCTAAATGTTAGTGAGACAATGAATTTGTAGCTAGTGAGGCATTTTGTAGCCAGTGAGGCATGTATTGCCAGTGAGACATTTTGTAGCTAGTGAGGCAATTTTTTGAGTGGTTTTTTATACCTAGAGGGTTTTCCACTCATGAAAACAATTGTGTTATGGTGTGATTTCCTTTTTTGATTATCTTTCTACTTGCTCAAGTATTTCATTATTCTGGTGTTGCATTCTATCAATGAATGATTGTATCATTGAAATATATTCAATTCAAATTGAAGTTATTGATGTTGAAACAAGCTTGGATGCTCTACATACATGATACTGCACTTAATAGTTAAACTATTCAGATCTCACATATTATAAGATCAAATTCTTGAAAGGTTAATTCAAGTTTTTAATTTGTCATACCACTAATTCACCCCCCCTCTCAGTGGTATTGTACTCCAACAAGTGGTATTAGAGCCATACCCTTTCCAAAAATTCTAACAAACTTAAGGGGTTCCTAGTAATGGAGTACTTGTTATGGAAAATTTAGAAGGAGAAGAAACAATATTTATGGAAAAGATCTACTCCACTGAAAATCTAAAAGATAAATCTGCAAATAAATCTAAACTTGAAATAGAAGAAGTTGACTTTGAAGGTGAACTAAGATGTTCTTTAGATGAGATAAAGAAACTTAAAAAGGAGGTTGCCATACAGAAAAATAAGTCTCAAAAAGATTTAGAAAACTTGTTGATTATACTGAAAAATGAGTTGTTGATTGAAAACTCCATCTTGAGGAAAATAATAGAGTTTTAGAGGTCACCAAAATGCATCTTGAAACAAAAGAAAAAGAATGGTGCACCTTAGAGGCATAAATAGTTGTCTTAAGGAAAAAGGTGGACAACAGTGACAAGCTTACTGATCTCTTAGGGAAACAAAAAAATCACAAGGACAAAACTGGTCTAGGTTTTATGGAAGGTCAATGCTCATATTCTAATGAGTATCATCAGGTTGATACAAAAGTTGTGAAGCCTTCAAACAAAAACAAGAGTGATCCCTCTAGAAGTAATCTACACTTTTTATGGCTATTGTTTCAATTGCTCTCAATTTGGACACAAAGCAGGTGAGTGTAAGGTTATAACTCAGAGGAGACCTAGTTTTCTAAATGGAAGTTTGTTTCAATTTTTGAACAAATTGAAATTTTATAATTGTGGAAACCTTCTAGACATATTGCAAGTTTTTGCAGATCTAATCTTAATATGCAACAAAAGAAAACTTATACTCTTCCCAAGACATTATTCAAAGCAAATAAAACAAAGCTTATTTGGCAGCCCAAGAAAATTGATAAAAACATTGAAGTATGTTTGTACAAATAGCTTTTCATGTAAAAAAGAAAGAGTTGTGGGTTGTTGATAGTGGATTCTCTCACCACATGACTGGTGATCAGAGCAAATTCATTCAATTTGAAGATTACATAGGAGGTTCAGTTAAAGTTGGAAATGATTTTTTCATTTTGGTCAAGGGAAAAGGAACTATCCTTTTGGATGATGAAACCCCTTTGCATGATGTTTATTATGTTGAAGGGTTAACTCACAATCTGTTAAGTGTGATTCACATCTATGATAACGGATTTCATGTTTCTTTCACTACACAAGGGTGTGAGATCAAAAATAAATATGGTAAAGTTGTTGCAGCTAGTTTAAGAACTAAGGGAAATATTTATAACTTCCATGAGACTATCAATAGAAGTAAATATGGACATGTCTGCTTCATGGTTCAAGTTGAAGAGAATAAATTATGGCACAGAAGGCTTTTTCATATCAATTTTGACAATATTGTCAAAATTAGCAAGAATAAAAATGTAAGAAATATGCCTATGATTTCCAAGCCTATCAATGAAACTTGCAAAGAGTGTCAACTTGGTAAGAAAACCAAGGTGAGTTTTAAATCTAAAGAGCATACATCTACTAGACCATTGCAACTTGTACACTCTGACTTATGGGGTCCTACAAGGACAAGGTCACTCAATGGTGAAAGTTATTTTGTAGTGCCACTCCATATTGGCCTTTCTAGGCACTTGAGTAGGTGTTTATTTGTGTTTTGTCATTTATTGTGCTATGGAATTATGTGGAAAAAATAGTAGTTTTGTATGGTCTTTTGTAATCAATTAATTAAATTAAAACTTATTTACAAGGTAATGTAAATAAATTTGGAAATTAAATAAATTAATTTTGTGAAATATTAAGGATATGGTTTGTTAATAAATAATCAAATTAAATTGTTTTGTTAAAAGTAAATGTTTTATTATTAAATAATTAGATTAAATTGTTTTGGTAAAAATTTATGTTATAAATTATATTTTAATAATTGATAATTTATTATCATGTGAAGATAATTATTTAAATATGGTAAAGCAATGTGATTTTAAATAAATCTTGAAGATAAGATTTTCGAACTAATGTCAAAGCAAGAGAAAATAGAAAAAAGATGTAAAAAAAGATAATGTGTGCACATGCACAACTTCAAATGGAGTGTCAACCAGGAAACTTGCTTACTTTGTTGATTTTTAGTTTCAAAAGCTTATCTCTTCAATTTTAATTTGGTAAAAATAAAACTCTTTCTTGTTTTTTTTGGGGAAGTATGTTGGTTCTTTTAAAAAAAAAAAAAAGGTTTTATCAGTTAATTTTGCTCTGCAAATGAATTTTGAAAAGGAATACAGTTTTGTTTTGGGGAAAATTGTGTTTAAATGTGTTAATCTCTATAAGTGATCAAGTTTATGGGAAGGATTTTGTGGCTGCGAATGGGCAATCTTCAGCACGACTACTCCATCGTCGAGTGTTGGACTTTGGGTGATTCTCCATCGTATTTTGCTTTGATGCTTGTTTTTAAGTGTTTGTTCTTCTCTTGGTAGTTTGGTTGTAAACTCTATAACTGAAGGTGCATTGCTAGGTAGTTCGGTGTTTAGTAGCTTCGCTACCTTAGATATTGGTTAAGTTTGTAGTTATTTTTGAGGTTTATATACTCTTATAAATCGACATGAATGCCAACCTTACTAAGCACCTTGCGCAAGGGTTTACCATCTGATGCTCTTGGTTATTGTTAGAGATTATTTTTCCTTACACTTCAGTTCCATCTCTTCCCAATCAAGTTTGTTGGTTATGTATTTGTATGCAGCTGATTGTTTAGGGTAGTCAGCATATTTACATGAGTTTTTTCAATTATTGTTTAGACTCTTTAAAATCTTATTTTCTGGTGTGAAGGCAACTATAGGCTATTTGATAGGAGGAAAGACCATGGTAGCAACACCTTACGTTGGTAGTTAGAATCTTTGTTTTGATGGGGTGATAGGGAGGAAAATGTTTTAGTTTCTTATTGATTTAGATAGGAGAAACTTCTGCATTCTTTGGAGGGTTTCTAACCTTGGAGTACCAGCCTTCATGCCAACCACAAATGGTGTCTAGCATAGGGTTTAGATAATCAATACATTTAGCTGTCAAGCTTTGATCCATATTCACCGCTAGTGTTGAATGATTCTTATTCACAGCTCTGGAAAGTATTGATGGCTATGCCCTTGTTGTGTAGCATTTAACCTCCATTTGAATAGCTCTTTGTTATAATATAGTCAATCTCTTGTTGTCGTAAGCTTAGGTTTGAATTTGCAATCCTAAAGTCTTTGATATCAGGGAAATGTGAATTAATTATTTGCTGGGTAAGATGATATGGTTGTATGTGCCCCCTTGGCTCTCTTCTTTTGTTTTTTAAACTCGATTTCTCCTCTTGAATTCCTCTTACCTGGAAATATATACTTCTATATGGTTATTGAGTATTAAAATTTTAATTGGTAAGTTTTTTTTACTTGTTCAATCTATTGGCTATAAACAGCCATCGACTAATATGGAAAAAAGTCAAAATTTTAATAGTCGGGTATAAATATGTATATTTATTAGAGATATAAATGGTTTCATATAGGAGTAGATTTACTTAATTAAGTAGTGTGGTTAATTGTATTTAAATTATATTTGTATGAATAAATGCTATGATTTTTGAGATTGAACAATTTTGTTTAAGGGGGTTAAATGATTATATTAAAAGTTTGTATAAGTTTGGAGTTATATTGATAGGTGTTTGATTTTAATCAAACCTCAATGCCATTGGTTAGGGATTAGTCTCATCAAGATTTGTATATTAACATTCGAGCATAAAAATAGCTTGAAGATATACATGTAGGTATATAGGTATATTATATTAGGGTTAAAGATTATAGAGGAAATATTTTTAGAAAATAATATTTAAGTGTATTTAAATTTATGTGCATTAATTTATTCAAATAGAAGTAAAGGAATGACTAGATGAATTAGATGGGTAATTGATTAAGATTATAAAAGATGTTGAATTAGTTAATCATAAAGTAATTGATTTGTTATAGGTAGATGAATTAAATGATCTTAGCAAATAAAAGAGTAATTGAACTAGAAAATAGAGGTTGTTGATTTAGATAAACAAAAGTAACAATATAGTAAGTAAATTGGAAATTATTAGAAAGGAAAGAAATATATGTTTTAACTAAAATTGAAGGATAGTCCTTGGGTTATGTCATGATAAGGAAAGAATATGTTTAAATAGTTTTCTTTAATTATTTTATATAAATTCTTAATGAGCATATAAACAAAATGTAATTGATTAATTATTATTCTTTATTTATATATATATATATATTTATTTATTTATTTATTTATTTATTTATTTATATACACATATATTTGCCTAACAATAGTTTTTGGATGATTGTTTTCATATTTAGAAACTACTAAGGTAAATAGGATTACTTTTGAGTTAGGATATGTTTATTGTTTTGTTCGTTAGATTTTTTGGAAGTTAAATAAATGAAGTATATTATCTCTTGAATGAGGGCTTGTCCTTAGTTAAATTATAATCGAATCGATAATGGGCATTTGATGGTTGATTTTGATGTTTTCATTTCAATATTTCTCCCTCTTGGGTTATTTTGATTTGGGGAGATTTTATATGTGGGAATTTTGTGTTGAAGCCTGTGATTGCTTTGATTTACCCTCATTTATGAGTTCTCGGGCAGTTGGTTTTAGTCTTCTAGAGGTGAGGGAAAGATGTTGCTTTATAATTGGCTTTCATGTTGTTCTTTGTGAACTATTGTTCTTATGTTCAATTTGATTTTGGTAGGTTTTAGCCTTATACTTGGAGGTTGTTTTACTATGAGGTTCTAGCATGACATGGTGCATGCCTCCCTTGATATATTTACTTCTTTGGTTTTGGTGTTTTTGCAAGTTGGCTTGCCCCATTTTTGGTTATGATTCTTTTGTTATTAGTAAGGGGAGTGGCTCTCAATGGGGGTCGGTGCACAAAGTGGCGTACAGGTAACTCATTGAGAGTTTCCTTAATCAGTGATAACCTAATAATTAATTAGGGGGTTTGGGTAGTATCTCACATTAATCCAAATAAGTTAGCCTCACTCATGGCTCAAGTGCTCATTTAGGCTTGGGATGAGTGGGAAGGCCTGGAATGGCAAGATTAGCTCCCCGGTTCTTTGCCTAGTAATTTTGGAAAGGTCTGTTGATCTCGCATAGTGTGTATGGGGGTCCGACGGTCGATAGAGGTGGCCAGGGTAACCCAAGATGGGGTTCTGGTAGCCTAGGAAGGTTACACCAAGGTAACCCATAGCAACCTATGTGATGACACTCCTCTCTTTAGCAACTGGTATGTATGTTGTTTTCCCCCTTTGTTATTCTTGGGTACCTTTGGAAGTGGATGTTTCGTGTGGTTTTTGTTGCACTTGTCGTGGAGTCTTGTAGACCTTGTCCACTTGATTGTTTTAAGTTGTGGGTCCTTCTTGTCATCTCCTAGCACGGGGGTTGGGCCTTAGGGTCCACATG
This sequence comes from Sequoia sempervirens, assembly GCA_007258455.2. Classification (NCBI taxonomy): domain Eukaryota; kingdom Viridiplantae; phylum Streptophyta; class Pinopsida; order Cupressales; family Cupressaceae; genus Sequoia; species Sequoia sempervirens. The sequence continues at coordinate 201,338,443 of VDFB02000008.1, forward strand.
GTCAGGTGGAACATGCTATGCACCCCATTGGGTCCCCAGCTGAAGATCGAGTTATGTAGAGTTGTACCATTTGTAGTGACTCCAAAGATGTATCAGAGTTGGATCCAGTCTTGACGCTTTGTACTCGTCCTTTTCTGTTGTATTATTTTATGTTATTGTATTATTCTTGTTCATGTTGGGAAACACTTTTGTAGTAATATAATTCTTGAACGATGTAACTTCTTATTATAATTGTAATGAATGCTATCTTTGGCCTTATTTTATGGTCTCGGATAGATGCTTGTTGTCATGAAACGTATATATTGATATTGGGTAATAGTATGTGTTTATTGGTTCATAGTATATGATCTATTATGGTGTTGTATATGTGGAAATAGTTATATTAAATTCCTAGATGTGATGGATGGTTTTCATTTATATAATTTTATGGATGTTCGTTCATTGATTATTAATTCTATATAATGGCTAAGTGTAATTACTCGTAATCAGTTAATCATCATTATGGGAATTGTGCATTGTTAGAGATATTCAAATGTAATGTAGTCATGTAACCCCCAAGGGACTTAGTTATATATTGTATATGCATGGTTTATTACTAGTGATATGTGTTAATGTACACTTCATATTAGTTAACTTAAAAAAAAAGTGGTATAAATCTTAGTTATTTATTGTCCTTTGGGGTTGGCATGGTGGGGTGTTACATATTTTATGTTGTTCATTGATGATTACACTAGAATGACCTGGGTAACTTTTCTAAAACACAAATCTAAAGCTTTTGACAGGTTCAAAAATTTTAGAAAAATGGTAGAAAAATAATTTGATCTAAAACTTAAATGTCTAAGAACTAACAAAGGAGGTGAATATAATTCAACATATTTTATAGAATACTGTGAGTAACATGGTATAAAAAGGCAATATTCAGCCCCAAGAACCCCACAACAAAATGGGGTTGTTGAAAGAAAGAGCAGGATTGTTAAAGAAATGGCAAGAACATTATTACATGATGCAAATATTCCAAATGTGTATTGGAAAGAAGTTGTACATATAGTTTTTTATACTCTAAATAAGGTACAACTAAAGGAAAAAACAAAGTTTACTCCTTATGAACTTTGGTATGGTAGATCTGCTAATGTTTCATACTTCAAAAATTTTAGTAGTAAATATTATATAAAAAGGGATGACGATAATATGAACAGTTTTGAGTCTAGGTGTGATGAAGGCATATTTTTAGGTTACTCTACTCATAGTAAAACCTATAAATGTTTCAATAAAAGACTCAAAAGGATTGTTAAAAGTACTAATGTGAGAGTTGATGAAAATTTGCAGCCATGTGAACAGCCAATTGAAGATAATGGAGTTCACCTACCTAAAGAAGAAGTGAAATCAGAAGAATAGGAGGAAGATCAAGTAGATACTCCTAAAAAACATGTGGAAACAATAGCCAAGACTCCTTCAAATACAATGCAAAGGAATCATCCTCAAGATAAAATCATTGGGGATAGATATGATGGTGTTCAAACCAGGAGAAAACTTGCCAATGCAAATGATTAGGTACATCTATGTTTAATTTCATAATTTGAACCTAAAACCTATTTAGAAGCTAGTAAAGATGAACTCTAGATTAACGCAATGGAATCTAGGAGTTAGGGAAAATAAAAAAGAATGAGACTTGGGCACTTGTTCCTAAACCCAAGGACAACAATTTCACTGGAGCTAAGTGGGTCTTTCGGAATAAATTTGATGAGAAGGGAAATGTAATTAGAAATAAGGCAAGACTTGTCTATAAAGGGTACTCTAAAATTGAGGGTATTGATTTTGATGAAACCTTTGTCCCTGTAGCTAGACTTGAAGCTATAAGAATCTTTTTAGCTTTTTTTGTTTATAAAAATTCCAAAGTGTTTCAAATGGATGTTAAAACAACCTTTTTAAATGGAGAGCTTGAGGAAGAGGTTTACATGGAGCAGCCCAAGGGATTTGAATGTGTAGGGAAAGAAGATCATGTCTATAGGTTGAAAAAAGCATTATATGGCTTGAAACAAGATCCTAGAGCTTGGTGCTCTAAGTTGGATAAACATTTGTAGGGTCAAGGATTCACCAGAGGAGGTGTTGACAGCAATTTATACTTCATGACAAAAGGTGACAATATTCGGGTTGTTATTGTTTATGTAGATGATATTATTTTGGGAGCAATGATGATGAGATGTGTTCTATTTTTCCTAACATTATGAAAGAAGAGTTTTAAATGTCCATGTTAGGAGAAATTTCCTTCTTTCTTGGGTTGCAGGTCTCTCAAATTGAAAAGGGTATCTTCATTTCACAAATGAAATATTCCAAAGAAATGCTTAAAATATTTCAAATGGATGCAAGCAAACCATTTGGAACTCCAATGGAAACTGGTTGTAAACTTGGCAAAGATGAGGGTCTACCCGATCTAGATCAAACCTTGTATAGATCGATGATAGGTAGTCTCTTATATTTAACTTCCTCTTGACTTGATATAGGTTTTCTTAGTTACTCGGTTTCAAGCTTCACCTAAACAATCCCATTTGAATGTTCTAAAAATAATTTTTTGATCCATAAATGGTACTGTTGATTATGGCCTATGGGATCCTAGGCATAATGATTTTACACTGCTTGCATACACTGATGCTAACTAGGTAGGTTTTCTGGAAGACAGAAAAAGCACATCTAGAGGTGCTTTCTTTCTAGGTGGAAGGTTAGTAGCATGGCATAGTAAAAAAAAAGATTTTCTCTCTCTCTCTACTACTAAGGTAGAATATATAACTACTACTACTTGTTTCTCTCAGGTATAATGGATGGTCCAAACTTTGAAGGATATTAAGGTTGAGGTATCTTAGCCTGTTTCTATTCTTTGTGACAATACCAGTGCCATCAACATTTCAAAAAATCTTGTTCAGCACTCTCGCACCAGACACATTTCCATAAGATATCATTTTCTAAGAGAAAAAGTTTTATCTAATTTGGTTGCATTGGAATATATATCTACAAAAGATCAGATATCAGATATTTTTACTAAACCTTTACCAAAAGTAATCTTTGATCATTTGAGGGACAAACTTGGAGTCCTTTCCCTTGCTTCAATTCAGTGATTCTTCATGAGCATGCTTATTCAATACCCCCGAGTTATGTTGCAAATATATTTTTTTCAATTTCATGGCATTTTTTGGTTCAATTTTGGTACTATGACAGTTTCATCTTGTATTGTATAGTATTATTTTTGGAAATCTAATTCAATTTTGGTGCTTTGGCAAAATTATCTTGCATTATGTAGAGCTCTTTTCAGCTTTTGTGCCCATGTGGACAAGTCCTTCATGGTCTTCTGGTGCTTCCTCGCCCTTTTGACCTTTGGCATTGTTGTCAAAAGGGAGAGAAAAGTTGATATTTTATGCATATTTATATTGCTTCACATTGTATATTGATGTAGTGTTGAGTTTTTTTTTTTTTTGGTTCTCATATGATGATGCTTTGACAAGTGCATTGGTGCTCATATAGGTTGTTTGACATCTGTGACATTGGTGATCATACAGGTTGTTTGACATCAATGAAAAAGGGGGAGTTTGTTGACCCTTTGACATTGGTTTTGGCATTGATGTCAAGAGTTGTTTTAGCACTTACAATATTGGCATTCATTGAAGGGATTATGAGACAGCATTATGACATTCACTACATATGGAATACATGGATAGTTTGGTTTGGCACACATTCAGGTGACATATTTGACAATATGGAATTTATGTTGATCGATTCAAACATGATGGTATTGACAGTGTTTTGGCTTTGCAATATGGCTTTTTTGCACAAGGTATATGAAGTCTGCTTCATTGCAATAAACACAAGCAATAAAACATTGCTTTGATATTAATGTTTCATTCATTATATTTGAAGGATCTTGAGCTTATTGTTTTGGGAACATGATTGTATGGTGTTCATCATTGTGTTGATTATTAATTTAGAGGCATATCATGCCTTGATTCTTAACCAAGGCAATAGTGATTAATCACTATGCATAAAGTGGACACCATTTTGAATTAAAGGTTATTAAGGTTTTTATCTCATTTGTTTCAATGTGATAAATCACTCATCATATTTGGTCCTATTTCAAGTGATTGACCTGATTAGTAGGTATTGGCATCTTGTAATAGGTAAATGGTAACTTTGTGAATAAAGGGATTACGGGCCCCTTTAGGGCAAAAAAAAACTTTTAGTGACATGAGTATATTGAGCATAAAGATTTTTTATGTGTTATTTTGCAAAGTTTGCAGTTTGGTTAACGAGGTTTCGAACTTAGGGTTCAAATAATAATGGGCATTTTTGAAAATTTTGAGTAATCATGAGTTTTTTATTTGACAAAGCTCGACTCAAGCTCGAATAGTGGGGAGACTAAATCTCGAAGATAAGTAGTTATGTGTCACCACAATTCAAGGGAACAACATAAAATTTGGGATTGTGCAAATCAATTTTCAGGTGATGTCTTTCTTGGTCATTGCTGTTCTTACAGTTGCATGATTTGTTTTATGTTGAAAAGATTAACATTTTATTAAGAAAGAAAAGGAAATTAGTTTTTGGATTTGGGTAACCCTAGCATTTACATGGCATGGGTTCTTAATTTGCAAAGATTTTCTACATTTGTTTGAGCATTGATAATGTGGGTATTTTTCTTTTACCCATATGTGGGTATGGTCAAGACATAATAGTTGTTGAAGAAGTTGAAATTTTGTTTGTGTAGTTACTTTCAGTTTTGAGTTTAAAAACTGACCTAGGTATGGTCATTTTGCACTTCATCAAGTTAATGATTGTTTTATAAGTAATATGAAAAAGGTCAGCTTGTTTTTTGAGAGAGTTTGTGGAAAGAGAGTTGGAAAAACAACAAGAGTTATGTTGTTCTATTTTTGAAAATATTGTCAACAAAAAGGGGAGGTTTTGTTGAAACCCTACTGCAGAAGCTTGATAAGATATATTTGTAAATGTGTTGTTAAGAAGTTTTTTTGGTGTGCTTAAAAGATAAATGAAAGATATAGTGAAATATAATTATTGTTTTGTATGTGTTCTAGACTTTAAATATAATGAAGTTTGGAGGACATAGAATTCATTAAGGGTGTAATCTAATATGATTTTTAGTGAAACAAAGTGATCCTTTGTATATTGTTTTCTATCTTATTTGTTGAAGCAAGCTAAATATCAATGAGAATGAATTTGTAGCCAGTGAGGCATGTATTTCCAGTGAGGCATGTATTTCCAATGAGGCATGTATTGCTAGTGAGGCATTTTGTAGCTAGTGAGGCATTTTTTATTAAGCCAATGAGGCAATTTTTTGAGTGGTTTTTTATCCCTAGAGGGTTTTCCACACATGAAAATAATTTTGTTATGGTGTGATTTCCTTTTCTAATTATCTCTATGCTTGCTCAAGTATTTCATTATTTTGGTGTTGCATTCTATCAATGAATGATTGTATCATTGAAATAGCTTTAATTCAAATTGAAGTTCTTGATGTTGAAACAAGCTTGGTTGCTAGATACATACATGATATTGCACTTAATAGTTAAACTATTCAGATATCGCATATTACAAGATCAAATTCTTGAAAGGTTAATTCATTTTTTTAAGTTTTCATACCACTGATTCACCCCTCCCTTAGTCGTATCATACTCCAACAAGTGCAGTCGTGTAGTCACACAATCTAGAGTGGAGTCTCAGAAATTCACACTACTTTGGCCAAAGTGTTCTCATTCAATACTTTGAATGAAGTCGTCTATCACATACACTACTCAAGGCAGATTTGACTTAAGGCTATCTTAAGCTACGCATAGGTATAATCCTTCAATGGATAGTCCATCATCCCAAATAACCTATCACCATAATAATCTACTTGGAATTAACCTACTTAACTAGTAAGTTCAAAAGCTAGGTATTTCCTCAATGGATAGTCCATCATTCCAAAGATAACCTATATACTTGGATTAACCCTACTTACATGTAAGTATTTAAACTCCCTCCCACACTAGAATATTTAAATCAATAACTTAGCTAAATACACCATATGTGCTTTTCATGTTCAATCATACCTAGTATGTAATACCTATGATAAACACCCATCTCCTACTATGGAGTACTTTAAAACACATTATGAAAACAGCATAATAGCTTCAATTTCCTTTTCAAAATAATCTAATTTATCCAATGCATATAGTGGGAAAGACATCTCAACCATGCATGCAAGACACATCATTCAATAGTAAAATAACAAAGAAGAAGAGATCCCCATGCCTGTTATCACTTATCCAAATCAAATGGCAACAATGCAGCCTTTTCCAACAGTAGCAAGCTTGGTAAACAACTTCTCAAGAATGTCATTATAACTCTACCTCTCAAGTTGATAGCTTACTCCTCTCAAAATATAATCTCCTCTGAAACTATATGAACTCACTTCCTTTCTCTCTCTTAATGCAAAGCAAAATATGGCTGGAAAAATATAGAAATATGAATTGCAAAAGATGTATTATCTTATGGAAGAATGTGTCCCTTCCAAATGAAATGGTTCAACTATTTATAGAACAATTTGATCACCTCAAAGCCTACAGTTTAGGCATGTTAATGGACAACAAGCTCCATTGAAAGAAACACATGAAACATATCAGAAAGGTGTCAATTTCTTAAGCTAATACTCAACATAATCACCTATAGGTTGACTTGTTAAGTGACAACAATCTGAAGACTTATTTAATCTACATATGCATAATTCAAATTGTCAATGAAAAGACATCTACAGCAACTTAAATTCAAAGGTGGCTTTCCATTTCCATTTCCTTCATATTTGGCATGGTTTAATTGCCAAAAGAATCATTCAACTTCCATTTTATGACAAGTTTCCATTGATCCATTTAGTGGATAAATCAACTTGAACAGTTAAATACGTTAGACAAATTCAAGGTTGGTCTTACTAATGGTGTCGACCAAGTCAAGCATATTATTGACAGTAATACAATGTTATAAATCGTGTCATATAGTATGATAATCAGTTTACACAAATAGTCATTAGCTATTTAATCAGATTCATTTGACATAATCAATAATGACTATTATCAACCTCCATTCACATAATCTCTATCCACTATAACAGCCTTTATAAATCAGCTTCTATTGAATAAGAGATAGTTGAATTCTAATAACACATATATTATGTTAAATATATATTATATACATATATATATATATATATTAAATACCATCATGTATTAATATATATATATATAACCATTAATATATATAGATGTATTTATATATAATCATTAATATATATATTGTAAGCCAATAATGTAAGCATACATTCGATATATATATGCTTACATTATTGGCTTACGATATATATATAAATATATATATATATAAGTATAGGAAAGATAGTATATAATAAACACATTATATTGAATGTATGCATATATATATATATATATATATGCCTCTATGTATACGTATGTGTAGCTATATCTATATCGATGCATCTATATGAGCATGTCCATTCGCCAACATATGCATGTATCGATATTGAATGTATTTATATATATATGCCTCTATGTACACGTATGTGTAGCTATCTATATCGATGCATTTGTATGAGTGTGTCCATTCACCAACATATGCATGTATCGATATATATATACATATGGATATGTGTATATACTTTATATATATATATACATATATATATATATATATTCACATTCGATTCACATATAGCCATTCATGATTACCATCATATTGATAAGTGTTTACATGTGGTACATCTATTCATATGCATATATGTGTCGTTAGATCCCATTGACATGCATGTTCATATATATACACATTCTTCCATGCACATTCCACTTGTCAATATAATCGTAACAGTACAAGAAAGATCTCAAAAGCTCAAATAGATAAACATCACCCAATAATGCATGCAGTAGTAAAAAAGACTCTCAAATGTAGACATATTGGTTAAGGATGACTTACCTACTACCCAAAAATTGACTCAGCTTAATCATTCTAATGTGGTGTGCATATATACTTAGATAGTTTACTTTTACCAATTACCCGATCAAGATCTTCTCCTAAGTGATACTTCCCCTCTGCTTGGAGGAATGAACACATACCTGCATCCACTAACACATGCACACAGTAGTCAATTGTTCATTACATATGTAGTATACATAAACATCTCCAAAGTTAGAATAATAATAATTCAATAACCTTTCATTCACATATATGCAATATTTCACCATGAATAACATCAACTAAGGTAACATCAAATGAGATAACATCACATGAGATAACATTCATATTGATAAAAAGGTACAAGCATAATTTATTCATCTCCAAAATTCACATTACATTCATATTTACCCTATGTAGTAATAGTAAATAGTAACTTCACAATTGGGGTGTAACAATAAAATGAAATAGATGACACAGAGGCATATGCCTTTCCTTTTAGTTGTATGTTGACTTATAGAGTTTAATGCTTCCTAAATTATTCCCCTTATAATCACCATTGCATTGCAAATCTATTAATGGTGATTAAGGCTTAGAGAAGTCCTACTATGTCTTCTTCCTCTTCGTCTTCTCTATAAATTTAACAAACATAGCATAAACCTTGTGACATTTAGATATAACGGAGTATTGACAATTTGGTCAAGGAATTAGATTTTATTAGTAACAAGTATTGATTCTTTCTTAGTTCTATTACATTGCAATTTTATTTTGTACTAGACAAGCTATTATACTCCACTAGAATTTTACTAGCTTTGATTTAAAGCATGCAAACTATATTTATTATATTCAAGGAATCTAAATTGAAAAGAAATGTGAGAACTTGTACAATGGGTATTTGAATATTTGTCAATAACAAGGATTGTGGAAGAATCACCAACCCTTGGTTTCATCTCTTCCTTAATAAAATATATTGATCATTTATCATTTTAATGAAAAGACATGTTGAATAATTCTGATAAATTAGACTATTTCTTTTGTTTGATAATTTTTAATAAATAATTATTCTTTCAAACACTAAACTCTTTCATCTATATAACTTTTGAAATTAAGAGAAGCTTCTCCAATATATATTATAATTGTTGCTACTACTACTTTCCATGCTAGCTTCATCTTGACCATCTACAATCCTCAAATTTCCAAGCCTAATGGGCATCATCTTTCTTACCACACTATTGTCACATGTAATAGCATTGGTAGTAACATGTTATATTGATATTAACCTATCAATTCAAATGTAATTTATAACATACTTAGATATCTTCATCTAAAATGTGATACTACGAGTATCGATTTATAAATGCAAACCATCTACTTTTACTACAGTTAAAAAATAAAAAATCTTTGTAAATAAGACATCATTTAAACTAGCAATCACACCTTGGTGTGGAAAATGATGTTTTTTGTGCATTAAATGTATCAATGGACAAGTGATAGCTTTAAATAAGTTAAGCATCTATTTACAAGGATCCAAACACAAGTGAAACAAAACCTTTGAATTAGGAACATAATCAGGTTTCATTACCAACATGCTCATGTTATGTTTGCAATAGGGAGAGTAGGAGAGAGGGAGAGAGGGAGAGAGATAGGGGTAGGAAAAGGGAAAGAGAGAGGGTGGAAGAGAGAGAAATGAGATAAAGAGGAATAGAGAGGGAAGGATAGAGTGAGAGAGAGAGAGAGGGAGGGGGAAGGATGGAGGGAGAAGTAGGGAGGGAGATGTTGGAAATAGGATGCCATTTAATTGCAAATCCTAAACATTAATTATTTCATGTATCTCCTAGATTCTTGGAATGTGTTCAACAACACTAAGATTAGGATGAGATTAATATTTGATGAAATAAATCATGAAATTGACATTTGATTATTCCTAAATAATAGAGCATGTGGGTGCACACATGGTAAGGTGAAACTCACCCTGTTTTGTTAACTATACTGAGTAAAAGTAAACACTTAATGCATATAAAGATCCTAGGAGTTAGGATTTGATGTTTGCATGCTTGAAGTTTAGTTAAGTTCAGTTAAGTTTAGTTCAAATCAGTTCAGTTCATTCATTCAGTTGAGTTTAGTTTAGTTCACTCAGTTTAATTTAGTTTAGTTCTTCAGTTCAGTTGTTCACCAGTTATCTCTGCATGCATGTTGGTTATTTTGAGTTGCATGTAGTTAAATTCAGTTAACTTGTAATGCATGGCTAATAACATTGAGTTGTATGATGATAAACAGGGACTACCTCCAGTTAACAAGGGATGACCATTCTTTGGAATGGTGTTGAGTAAATGTTTAGTTAACTATAAAGCACTTGAAGCCAACTTGGGCACCCAAGATGCTTTATTGTATTTACCTCTCATGCATGATAAGATATTTCTGAAGGCTTAGTTAAGTAGCTTTACTTAAGGGAGCCAACTTTGAGGAAGAGCTTTGGAATTATCACCGAAGTGAAGGAGAAGTTGTAGCTTTAGTTTGGGACACCCAAATGCATGAAGCACATGTTGTAAGCTTTAGTCTTCACTGAATAACTCAACTTGAAGGAATATGGCGTACCTTTTCAAGGGCTTGATCTTGTGCATTGTAATTATCACCATTTGGAGATTACAAGGTTGCATATTGTCTCTATATCTCATTCAAGTTGAATAGAGTTTTCATAATTGTTATTGCAGGTGTGAAGAAGATTGGTAAAGACAAAAGAAGCATTCTCAAGAAAGAATTAGAGCTATTGTAATTTAGAGATTGAATAATAGAATAATTCTTGGTGGAGTTTTTTCCTAAAAGGGTTTCTCCACGATATATCTTGTGTGATCTTTCTAATATCTTGTCTAGTTCTTCTATCAAATTCTCTCTACATTCTACAACAGTAAAATGGATTAATCAAGATAATCACCCACAAAGAATATATGTAACAAAGAAAAGACTTACTTAGATCAGCAATATTAAAGTTTTACAGAGTATTAAGCTAAGAAAACACCTCATTTTTTAATAGGAGAGAGAGGTGAGATAGACATAAATTGAGAGGGAAGGAGAGAGAGACAAAGAGAGAGAGGATGGAGGGAGAAGTAGGGAGAGAGAGAGAGGTGAGGTAGAAATAAGTAGAGGGAAGGAGAGAGAGGTGGAGTAGGTGATATAGAGATAAGTAGAGAGGGAAGGAGGAAGGGGGAGAGAGAGAGAGAGAGAGAGAGAGAGAGAGAGAGAGAGAGAGAGAGAGAGAGAGAGAGAGAGAAGTATGATGAACATAGTGTTTTCTTTGATTTTTGTTGCCATTGATGTCAAATATATGTCAAAGTGGAATGTTAGTTACATATGTTACAGATGTTAATGTTATCATTATTAAAAAAGGAAACATGGGAAGTTTGGGTACATATTTAATTGGAAATTCCTATATGTCTACTACTTTTCTAGAAGTCTAGAAATGTTTGCGGTAGTGTTTTGGGGTTTGTTGCTTAGAGGTAGAATATGCACTATACAAAACTGTCATTGTTTTTGGTACTATATTCCACTGATGTTCATAACTATTTCTTGTGGTTTGGAAGATAAGTAAAGCTACTCATGATGTACTTTAGTTTCAATTTTTATAATAATTGGGTCTCATATGAAGCATCCAGACATGACAGAGTGAAGATTGTAATTCATGAATAACTATGAAAGATGGTTGAAAGACTACACCAGAGAAGGGAAGCCTGACCCAGTTGGAGGAAGCGTGTAAAGGTAATATAGGACTAGTTAAGGTCATGGTAGGAAGCACATGATATCATCTTATACCTATGGTAATGCATTTAATTTGGGGTTGAGAAGACTACATGATTCATATCATTTTGAATTAAGGTTTATCCTTAGTCGGCATGGCTAATTATGGATGATGTTAAAGGGTTTTAGGCTACATGAAGATGTTGTTAATATGATGGAATGGATATATATTTTTGATCATTTCATGAAAACAATGAGTGAGATGGAATAAGATGTGTGTGAAATATGTAAGTAAATGATGTGCAAAATGAGAAGAGAATTCAAGTTTGTTGAGCCAATTTTTAGATATCATAGGATGTGTTCACCTATTAATACATAGTAGGATGTGTGAAAGCGGAACTATATTCATTTTGTAAATGTGAGGTTGGAGCCTCTTAATTTGATTTGGTGCTCAATGACTCTGTTGAAGCTCAGTCTAAGGGGATTAGTGTCTCCTATAGGTTGGTTCCTACAAATCAAAATTCAAGGGGATTGGTGCCTAAAAAATTATTGTAAGTTCTATATTATTTTTGTGAGGTTGGATTTGGGCAGTAGTTCTAAGAATATTTTCTCACATGGTTTTTCTCTTTTGGGTTTCAATGTAAGTTTGGTGTTCTCTTGTGTGGATTTTTTCATTACTTGCATTTCCATTGATTATTTTTTCATAATATTATGAATTTGGTTGTTTAAAGTAAAGTATAGATGGAAGGAGAGAGCAAGAGAGAGAGAGGGGTGGGAGGGAGGGAGAAGTAGAGAGGGAAGGAGAGAGTGAGAGCGAGAGGGAGAGAGAGGAGGGAGGGAGAGAGAGGTATAGAGGGATAGGTGAGATAGACAAAAGCAAAGAGGGAACATGGGAGGGAGGGAGAGAGAGAGAGAGAGAGAGGTATTAAGGAAAGGAGGAAGGTGGATATATTGAGAGAGAGAGAGAGGGAGAGAGAGAGAGAGAGAGAAGTATTGAGGGAAGGAGGAAGAGGAAGGTGGAGAGATTGAGAGAGGTAAGGAGGGAGGGGAAGAGATAAAGAGGAGAGAGAGAGAGAGAGGAGGGAGGGAGGGAGGGAGAGAGGGAGAGAGAGAAGCGAGATATAAAGATTTAGAGAGAGAGAGAGTCAAATAGAGAGAGGTAGATTAATGGATAGAGATAGTGAGAGAGAGAGGTCTAGAGCGTAAGAGATATACAAAGAGTGAGATAGAGAGAGAAAGATGATAGAGCTTGTTGATTATTGAAATTTGACCTCCTAATTAAACTTTGACTTGATTATTAAATTTTGACTGTCTAAAAAATTATAAGATCTTACAAAACTTAAAATTTGCATAATAACTCCTAGAAATCTAAAACCATTCTCAAACATCTTGAAACTGTATACATGAAATATAAGTTAAAGTATAAGAAAGTAAATGTCCATATATAAATGTGTATTTCATGTATATAGTTTCACCATAACAAAAAGAAATTTTTTCAAAGCAAACAATAATGTGAACGCATTTCATTATAACAAGCTTGCATTTTCTCTTTTATGGGACCAAAAAGTAGGGTGGCTACTTTTTGGTCCCCCATATTGGTGCACATGCCTAGGATGTGTCATTTTTCATTGAATACGTACGAAGTTATAAAATATTTATTTTTTGAATTTGTTGCAATTGATCTATTGTATCTTATTTCTCACTTCTCTTGTTTGTAATTATTTCTCACTTTTCAGAATTAAATTATGCTATGCCATTATTTTCCTTATACTCATACTTTCTTTGCTTTATTTTCACATACAACCTTATGACTATGAAGATACTATTTTGATTATATGTTCTTGAATATTGATACATTATGAGGTCAAGTCCTCCTAAGGCTCATATAACCTCACACCCTTCTAATAAATTTTGTGTACATTGATAATCACATTCTCAAATGAATTAACATTAGCTTTGATTTTCTATCCAACAACCATATTAAGTTTAACTTAATCTAGAGTGTTATGTTATATCTATAAATTATTTACAAATTTAATTATTAACTAAAATAAATATTATTCCCATAATTGCAAAATAATATTATTTATTATTTATTATTTATTATATAATATTAAACATAATTTAAATAATATCTATTATTCATTAATAATTTAAATATAATATAATCATAATCATTAATAATTATTTAAATAATAATTATAAAATAAAAAAGCAAGGATAAGATAAGATAACAAGATTATAATAATATTAAAATCAAAAATCAAAAAATGATCCAATGGCTCTAGACATTGCAATCGTCTTGCACATCTCTCCATCAATCACATAAGTTAGTCAGTTGGATTCATATAAGGAACATATTCAACATAATTAAGCAACCTAAAATATAGTGACAACCTATATCACCGTGCCTTGTGTACCCGAAAGGGAAATTTTTTGGTGTAGGAGGAAGTCTACCTCTTATAGCAATCATCTAGAAATAATTGTAGGGCCCCAACACAAATCTGCATTCCCAAAATAAAACATTTTTTTTATGAAGACGAAACTCAATTTTCTCACTCCACCTATAAGAATTCAAACTACACAAACTCCATGAATGATTGATGCAAAAGTCGACAATCACTTGTGTCGATTTTAAATCAATAACAATTGCACAATATTAAATTGCTACTTCTCAGCTTACACTCAAAAATAAAATAAAATATCTTTATTTTAAATCTCATTAAACTTTACATTAAATTCACCAGGCCACTCCATTTCCTTTTGTCTCGTCAACTTTCACTCACTATGCTCTGATCTACCTTCCTTTTTTTAAAAGACTTCAAACTACTATAACTCATGCATTTGCTCGACCTTCCTCACACTACACCTTCGGTTTGCCCCTTGCAATTTATTCATAGTCTCGATTCTTCGCATGTTCATTTATGTATACTGCATCTCTCTGGTTTTTATGCAACATCGATTATTTTAGTTTACCACTTTATATACCCATTGTCGCTTCATCTTCTTCCACTCTATCTTCGACCGAGTTGTTTTTAATCCTCCCATTCACCCTCTTTGCTTCCCATCTTCTTTCTAGGCTCAGTTTCTTCATGTTCTAACATCCTTGCCATTTTGCAACTGTCTAGAATGTTCACGAGTGGCTGCTTGATGTTTCACTTGTTGATTTTTGTTGTCTTACTTTTGCAACCTAGACAACTTGCTCATTTTCCTGGTCTCCTCTCACAATTTTCCAAACTCTCCACCTTATATGTTTCCACCCATATCATCTTCACCCCACCGAATATACTAATTCCTAT
Source organism: Sequoia sempervirens (assembly GCA_007258455.2). Taxonomy (NCBI): domain Eukaryota; kingdom Viridiplantae; phylum Streptophyta; class Pinopsida; order Cupressales; family Cupressaceae; genus Sequoia; species Sequoia sempervirens. The sequence continues at coordinate 201,353,463 of VDFB02000008.1, forward strand.
TGGAAATAGGATGCCATTTAATTGAAAATCCTAAACATTAATTATTTCATGTATCTCCTAAGTTCTTGGAATGTGTTCAATGACACTAAGATTATGATGAGATTAATATTTGATGAAATAAATCATGAAATTGGCATTTGTAGTTATTCCAAAATAATAGGAACATGTGGGTGCACACATGGTAAGGTGACACTCACCTTGAGTTCAGTTAACTATTCGGAGTAAGAGATAACAATTTTGAATGCATGTAATGATCCTAGGATTTAGGATTTGATGTTTGCATGCATGAAGTTCAGTTCAGTTCAGTTCAGTTTAGATGAGTTCAGTTTAGTTCAATTTAGTTCAGTTCAGAATCAATTCAATTCATTTCAGTTTAGTTTAGTTCAGTTATGGTTCAATTATCTTCAGCTGCATGCAAGTGTATGTTGCATGCATGTTGGTTATTTTGAGTTGCATGTAGTTACCTTCAGTTAACTTGGAATGCATGGCTAATAACTTGAGTTGTATGACAAATAACAGGGACTACCTCCAGTTAACACGGGATGATCGTTCTTGCATGAATGGTGTTGAGTAAATGTTTCAGTTAACAAGAAATCACTTGGAGCTAACTTGGGTGCCCAAGATGCTTGCTTGGATTTACCTCTTTTGCATGTTGAGATATTTCTAAAGGCTCGGTTAAGTAGGATTACTTATGGGTTCCAACTTTGAGGAAGAGCTTTGGAATTATCAACAGAATGAAGGTTGAGTTGTGACTTCAGTTTGGGATGCCCAAATGGATGAAGCACATGTTTTAGCATTTTTCTTCATAGGATAACCCTAGTTGCATGAGATAAGGCATACCTTTTAGGGATAGGGCTTGAGCATTGTAATTGTAACTCATGTTGAGTTTACAAAGTTGATTAAAGCCTATATATCTCAAGCAAGTTGAATAGAGTTGTGAGAGTTTTTATTGCAGGTTGTGAAGAAGATTGGTGAAGATAAAAAAAGCATTCTCAAGCAAGAATTGGAGCTATTGTACTTCAGAGATTGAATAATAGAATAATTCTTGGTGGATTTTTTTCCCAAAAGCGTTTCTCCACGGTACATCTTGTGTAATCTTTCTAATATCCTATCTAGTTCTTCTATCAACTTTTGTCTACATTCTACAACAGTAAATGGATTAATCAAGATAATCACCCACAAAGAATATATGTAACAAAGAAAAAGCTTATTTAGATCAGCAATGTTAAAGTTTTACAAAGTATTAAGCTAAGAAAACACCTCATTTTTCAGTAATTCCCTTATGAGGCGTGGGTTTCTTTTATTGGTCCATGCCAGTTTTGTTCACTTGTGACCGTCCCAACTTTCTTCACCCAACACCTCCTTACACCCTCAAACACATGTTTCTTAGATTTTCCATCAAAGATGACTTCTTTTAGTCAATTTTTTTCTTCCTTCTATTGGCGTAGCCTTAAGAAAATTTTCTTTCGCAATTTAATCTCCATGGTTTATTTTTATATACATGCTACTTTTCTCCTTCTAACTTTTTGCATCCTCTCTGATCACTTCTTTCACTGACTCTTGAATTTCCTTAGCATGCACAAATCATTATTCTACATGAATGTCCTCCATTTGACAATTTTACCACACAGGCTTCCTTCCATCTACTCATAATCTTCTAAATCATCTTCTTTAGATTAATACATTCCATATTCATATTCACCTTCATTGATTTGTCTTACTTTTTATTTTTTATTTTTTATTTTCATTTTTCTTGGCATCAATATTCAACCTGATATCAATCCCGATCTCTTTTCTTGGTGCGGGTTAAGTCCTACTCTCCTCCTTCCACCCGCACACCCTTTCTCTTGATCTGACTTCCCCATTTAATGCTAATACATCCCTCTCTCTTCTTGATTTAACACTACCCCTTTGACTTCCTTCATGCCCCTTTGTTTCCTATTTTGCTTCACTACCTTTATGCAACATTTTAACTTCCAGATGGGCACAAGAATATGGTTACTCATATAGTTAAATAATAAACTCATAAAATACATCCTTGAGGCATTTTGAATATTGGTAGATTTGATTTTTAATAATAAAGTTGATGTCCTTGGACAAGGAAGATTATGATATTATTATTAATGCAAGATCAAATACTCCTTTGATGATAACCTGAGCTCTTCAAAACTTTCACCATCAAATACAAAATGGAGTTTAAATTCTGCCAGAAGAATGTTGTTCATGAAATCTTACCAAATCTTGAAACTAACATTTGTTTGGTCGATGCAAGATCACCTATGGACTCGGATGCTCCTACATCATTTTTTCCATTAAAATATTTTATGATGTTGGATGAGAAACAAACTAGAAAATATTGAGATAGAGCATATGTGTCTTTATTGTTGCTGATAATTTTGAAAAGAGACCAATAAATTGAATCCAGAAAGACTTTCATGGAATGACCTGATAGAGCTCCCAAAAATTTTGCAAATTTTCAATAAAATCATGACTTGGATTATGATTGTTAAGTTTTTTGTCCAAGGATGGGTTAAGGTTTTGGTTTGTGAACCTTTACCTTATAAATGTTCTATCCTAAAACCCTTTAGCATTATAATTTTGTATTGACCTGTTCCCATCGGTTACCAGTCAAGTTAGTCATCACTTGAGCCTTTGAATGCATCTAGTTACCGGCCCCTTCAGTTTAAGAGAGATGGTCACCCTGCACATTGTCTCGCACCAAATGCTTATAAAGTTGGGAAAAATATTTCTTTTTTAAAGGACTTAACTCATTGTCCTCAAGGGTTTGATTGTCGTCGGCCTAGTCATGGCCCCATATTAAGAATAATATTTGGCATGTGGAGGAATATGGCCCGTTAGATTTAAAGATCCAATCCCCGCCACCCATCGCACATCATGTGGGCATTAATGGATAGCTATCATAAGATGTGTGAGGTATGTGATATTCTGACACATGTCCTTGTCATGTGGGGCCTGATCCTTGTACAAGCACCTAATGACTGATGATGGGGAGATCAATGGTTGTTTTGCAAAGTTAGAATTTAATCTTGGTCATTCATCGCACACCTTGCGGCATTTTATTGATGCCTGCTAGAAAGCTTGCAAGGTACGCTAGAGGATGTCACGTGGAGTTTCTTGACTATCATGTAGAGTGTGGAGGAGCTTGTGGACTAAATGATGTGATTCCTAGTCAATGGGTTCTTATTGGCCCAAGTTATGGTCTCAAGTTTTCAAACCTGATTTGACCTCATCTAAGCCGCTCAATCTTCCATCTCATTTTGAAATCGATGGCCAACATTCAAAAAACTAGAAACACGCACGTGATAGCCATTTTTCTCTACAAGTAGTGAGCATTAATGGTGTATGCTCTTTAGGATTAATCAATTGGGTCGTGGTGCGTGCGAGGAATTAATTCCCTGCCATCATTGAGAATGATGTGCAGATTTCCAAGTACCTGGGTAATTAATGGTGATGAAATGGACACCAGTGATTAATTACTTGCTTGTGCATGTGATGACAAAATTGATGATCAAATATCATCAAAATTTCTCAATAAATGTGGATTGAATGGTCATCATTTTCACCATTGCAATTAGGTGCTACAATGTTCTTAGTTTGTGCAGAAAGTGGGGAGTGCTCTAGTGTAAGTCTATGAGTTTTCCTAATGGAGAAGATGAGCAAGCCAGTTGCTTCTGAGTTACCAGTGAGAAGTTCCCCAAGGTTCAACGTGCAAAAACCTCATGGAAATGTCCCAAAATGTGAGCATAATGTACTTGAACAAATTCCAACTCTAAAGGAGAAGGGCAAGAAGAAGGCCCTTGGTGAGAGATCCTCATTTGTTCCTACTAGATGCAACCGAAGGTTGAGAAACCAAGGCGTGACTATAGAGACAATGGAAACCAAAGATAAGGAGCCCACAAGGCTTGTACAAGGAGTATGAAGGAAAATAAGGTATGGTTGAGGTTCCTATGGATGATAGAGCTCCCCAATTTCCATCACTGACAGCCCTTTAGATAGTGCGACTAAAACGAACTCAGGTTATCAAAGGTATCTTATGATGTTGAATCAACGGACAGCCCGAGTGGAAGTATTATTGGTCCCACCGATATCGGTTAAGACTCTGAGTGGGCATGATGGCCCTATTCCTAGTAACGATAAAGATGAGGAGGGAGCAGAAGTCTCTTCCCTGCCTCCTACAAGGACACACAGTGGGCGTGTGTACCGTGGCTTTGGTGTTGGTACTTGTTCTAGTTCTAAGTAATGAAAATGATGTTTGGGTTTCTAAATTTTGTGTTGATGATAAAATTGTTGTGGTGGTTTTCTTCTCCTCTTTGTATATGTTGCTAGTTTTTGTCTTCATGCTGACTGTGGATGCCCAAGATTAATATTATGAATACTTTTGTTCGATGTGGATGTGGAACACGATGCCTAGTTAGCGGTTAAAAGAAATTTGTTGTAGTATTGGCATTTTCTTTTGGTGGTGGTTACACATATTTGCTTCCCCATGCTCAGTAAATTTTGGAATGAAATTGAATTTGTGTGGAAATGAATAATTCTTGAAATGTAATTGCATTTGAGCTAGATGCTTGTTGCTCCCTTGTGCTATAAAAGGGGATTTCATGGCTCAGTGTAGGGGATTCTAAAATTTTGAGTCCAATATACAGTCTAGGTAGAAGTTAGGTACAGGAAGGATATACTATAAAACTAATGAATAGAATAGTTGAATCGTCTTGGTTTTGAATCTTATATGTAATGATCTTACAGTATTTTTTATGCAAATTACTGAGATCGAAACAAATCTTATCCCTGAAACATTTACTCTCTTGTTGTAAGTTTCTACAATTTATAAATGAAATATCAATGGAATTTTCATTTATCATTGAATGTTCAATTGAATGTGTGCCCTCATTTTTGCTTTAACTCAAAGGGTTAATTAGATGCTTGAATAGGGTTATAGATTTGTGAAAAATTGCAAAGGATCTGATAAGAAGTCATGTTTTTGGAATTGTGAGTTTTTAGACTGCAAGGCATTGTGAAAATAGTCCATTACTATTAGAGTTAAAGAATTTGTGTATTACTAGTTATTGCATGTTTGACTCCATTGCCCAATTGATGAGGCATTGGCCTGTCTGTTAGAAATATTTACAATTGAATATGTTGATGATTTACCTAGCCATGGATTTAAGATGAGGATACAATTCACTTTAAATTTTTCAACTATGAAGCATGAATTTGAAATACTTCCTCGTTCCTGGTAAATAAATGAATATTTACTTAAAGATTGGCCAAATCTTTAGTGGATTATGTTTATTTGCTAATTATAGGAATTAATCTATGCATTGAAGTGTTCTCCATCAAATAGATCAAAATGAACACAATTAGGAATACCCTCCTAGGTCCCACAAAGCCTGAAGTGAAGGAGTAAAGACCTCAAAATCCTTTACTTGTTATGTTGGCCATTCACCTTAAGGGTTCTTGATTATAGGAGTTGGCTACTCTTTAGAGAATTCTAAGGGTGTACTGGAAAAAAAACCAACATGACCCTTGATTTTAGCTATGATAGACCACTAAAAAAGTAAATCAACTCATGAAGATGATGTCGAAGGAGTGAATTTAGGGACAACTAAAAACCCTAGAATAGTTTACATTCATAAGAAACTAAAGCCTCATGAGAAACAAATATTGATCACCCTATTGCATAAATTTAAAAAAAGTTTTGCATGGTCTTATGATGAGCTAAAGGATTATAGGGAGGATTTGTTTTAGAATATGATCCCATTTCAACCTGATGCTATACCATTTAGGTAGAAACAAAGGCCTATCAATCCTACACTTGCTCCCCAAATGCAAAAGGAGTTGATGAAGATGAAGGAAGATGGAATCATTAAAGCTATTATACATTTTGAATGGTTGTGTGGCCTTGTTCTGGTGAGAAAAAAGGAATTAGGAAATATGTTTGTGTGTCAACTTCAAGAACCTCAACCTTAAATCTCTCAAGGATAATTACCCACATTCGAGTATGGACCATTTGTTGCAGTAGGTAACATGATCAAAATTAATATCCATGATGGGTGGGTTTCATGCTACAACCAAGTGGTTTTTAAAGAGTCATTTTTAGTGTAAATAGAGTCATTATCATACCTAGTTAGCTAGTCACCTTTCTAGGATTGACCTATTCACACCTAGATTATGTTTACTTAGGTTTCTTTTGCTTTTGTTTCACTTCATAACATTGAGACATGTGGACTTATGACTTGAGATACCTATTGACACTTGCTCATCCACTTGTCAAGTGAGCTCACAAGTGTCCCACCTATAGAGGGGTAATCATTCATTTAGTCCTACCTTCTCACCTCATCCTTACCTATATATGCAAGGATTGATCATTGTATTTGATAGATATACTATTATATGCATATTTTATTCACTTGTGGAAGGTTTTTCATGCTCTCTTTGATCTTGGCATTCTCCAACATAATATCAAAGCCATGAGAGCATGTTCCTTCCTACATCAAGGTGACTCCCACACATAGCCCTATCAATGAAGCATCATAGATCCAAATGGATAACACCATCATGTTCAAAAATCTCAAGAAATGAAAAAATACCTTTCATTTCATCAATTCTGATAATTTCCATTTTTTGCACTTTTTTGGCCTATGTGCCTATTTTGGAAGAGTTATAAAAAAATGAAAAAAAAAATAGTAGAGGCCCAATCTACCCTTTTCCAATCTACTTGTTAGGGTAGATATTTTCTCCTTGCAATATTTTGGCCATTTTGGTCTCTTTGTAATCTCGTAGGAAATCTTGGCCAATTTGGCCTATTACATATATCTTGATTTTTTTGGCAAAGGGAAAATTGGGCCAATATTTTAGCCATTTTGGTCTCTTTGTAATCTCGCAAGAAATCTTGGCCAATTTGGCCTATTGCATATATTTTCAAGTTTTGTGGCTTCATTTTGGTGGCTCTATGTGATTTATTATCACTAGTTCATGGAATCATTGAGAAAATTGTATTCTTGTTAAGGTTAGTGGCATTTTGTTTTTGGGAAAATTTGTTGTGGGTTTCGACATCTTAAGATCAAGGAGATCAAAGAAGCAAATATTTGAAAGAAGTTGCGGCCTCATTATAGTGGTCTGCATCTTCAACAAAGGCTATTTATTCTTTATTTTCAAGAAGTTGATCTCCTCTAGCAATTGTGGCCTCTTCACCTCCACACAACCCTCCCTAGGCACCTCTTCACACCTGCACTACGTGGCCCACAAAGCCAACCAGAAAAGTATTTCAAGAGAGATTATTGTATTGTATCGACAACATAGGAGGTACCATATTAGAAGTGCACCTCCAATGATGATATAAGGAAAATGACCATGCTAAAAGGAGATTGCAAGGATTTTTTACCAAGGTGTCTCCAACTCTCTTCATCCTACAATCTCCCACAAATCACCTCATTTAGTGATTGGTGAGTGAGAGACATTTAGGGGAATCTAAATAACCATGCCAATCTCTACAATCTTTTTGGTTAGCATGTGTCCTAGGAAATAGAAGCAACCTCCAACATATACATAGGCGACCTCTTCACAGGTACATAGCAATTCATTTTCAATATTAGGTGTTGCAGGTTTGGCATCCCAATTCGCGCCACAGTATATCACTCTCCTCCATGCAGGTGCAATAGAAATATTTTCTTCAGCAAGGATTATACTTGGGTGGTACCAGATAAAGTATTTTTGATGTAGGAGCATCCAATGGTGTAGGGAAATCTTGCAACAACCAAAAAAATGTTTTCTTTATTTTCTTTAGTTTTTTTGAGTCCCATGATGGCACTTAAGGGGTGTAAGACAGCCAGGCATCAAAATAGCAAAAAATGAGCACTTACAATTTTTAGTAAGTCGGCCTAAACGGGCTTGTATGGACCTAAAAATTTACCCCAAGGAGTAGAACTAAAAATTATTTATAGTTGTGAAAGAATCACCTCAATACTCTACACGGTTTGGGAGATATTAAAGTTTCCATTTTGAGAAATTTCTCCAATGAAACTTCAATTTCAAATATGAAGACTTTAGAGGCCACGAAACAGCTCAAAAAATTGACGAACCGACCTATGGTGACTTATGTATTGTACATCTCTTCAAGAGCTTTCCAATGATATGAAATAATAGCAAATTGGACACCCAGATCAAAAGTTATGGCCCCGCAAAGTTGCCCCTCTAAAAAGTGAATTTCATTCAAATTTCTTCCTAGGCTAGAAATCAAATAGCGAGACTTTTGGCTCCAAAACAAAAGGGAAAGTTGAACTTTCTAGAACATTCCAGGGTGGTTATTAGGTAGAATAAAAAGGGTTAAGTGGGGGATGTAGAAGGTGGCTCCAATAGTGTAGATTGTGGCTCTGAATAATATATTTTATTTTTAGAGTTGATTTTGTTGGAATGAATCAAGCCCATGAGGCTATAGCATGTAAGTTTTGAATCTATAATTTCATTTTCTAAAAATAATTGAAAGCAGGTTATTTTTATGTCTCGCATCTTTTGTGTTGGTATCTATTGTTAGGATTTGTGTGGTTTTGGGTGGCTTGGCCCCCATCAAGTGGTATCAGAGCAAGAGTTCCTGAGCTTGTATCAGAGCACCAAATGTGAGGCAGTTACAACAAGACCTATGAGTGTGGGTTGATTTCAAGATGCCTCCAAGACTTTCCCAACATGGCAGAGGTAGAGGCCGAGGTGGTGGAGAAAGAGATCCACCTAGAGATGAAATCAAAACCCTTAGAAGGCAATTAGAAACCTTGCATCAAGAGGTCTGAAGAAGAGATGTGCAACAAGATAGAGATGACAGTGAAGATGAAACGGATGAGGAAATGGAAGAAGAAGAGAAGGATCCAATGGATCCTGCAGAAAGAAGATTCTTGTGAGTGATCTCAAGCATTGGGAAGAGTCTCCTAAAATGGAGGTTCCAACTTTTAGTGGAAGTTTGAATCATGAAGAATTGATCAATTGGATCAATGACATGGAGGAATTTTTTGAGTTTGAGGAGATTGAATATCCTCGGAGAGTGAGGTTTTTAAAGACAAAATTGAAAGATCATGCCAGTATATTGTGGAAAGAGGTCCAGTTAGAAAGAGGAATACAAGGGAAAGATAAATTTTTTGGATGGGACAGAATGGTGTCAAAATTGAAGAAACAATTTATTCTAGTCAATTATGAATTGGAGATGCTCAAGAAGATGTAGAGCTTGACACAAGGAACAAGGATGGTGAAAGAATACACAGACAAATTTCACAAGGTCCTGATTCAGACAAAACATTCTAAGGTGAATAAAGAGAAATTTGCTCGTTATATTAACAGGTTGAAGCCAAGCATATAGGAAGAATTGGAACTAGTAAGAATGGCCACCATTGAGGATGCTTATCATTTTTCTCTAAAGGTTGAAGAACAATTGAACAAGAGGTTTGAGAACAAACAATGGGGTGGAGATCATGAAGGAAAGACTGGTGGATGGACATATGGAGGTTGAAATGAAGATCAAAAGAAGGGTGAAGGCTCCAGTAGCAGCCAAAACTAGAAAGGAGATAACACCTACCATACTCATGATTAGAATAATGGAAACCAAAGAGGAAGAAGAAGATTTGGATGAGGACTGAGAAGAGGAGGCTTTCGTGGAACCTATTTCCAGTGTGAAGAAGAAGGAAATAGAGCCTATGAGTGTCCTCAACATCAAGGAAGGGAAAATAGAAGACCTAAGGGTAATGCACGAGTTGCACATGTGGATGAAGATGTTGAGTCTTCACATTCTGAGGATGCAGAAAGAGGATAGGTTCTTGTTACTAGAAGAGCCTTGTTGAATGAGGAGAAGGAACCAACTCAAAGGAAGAATTTATTTCACACTAGATGTAAGTGTGAAGGTAAAGTTTGCAATGTTATTATTGATGGAGGTAGTACTAATAACCTTGTTTCAAAGGAAATGGTTAGTAAATTGTGATTAGAAAGAAGAAGGCATCTGAACCCATACCAGATTGTTTGGTTATAGAAGGATCATAAAGCCTTGGTAAATGAACAATGTCTGGTAAAGTTCAAGATTAGAAATTACCATGATAAGGTATTGTGTGATATTATGCCTATGGATGTTTGTCATATGTTGTTAGGATAACTGTGGCAATTTGATCAGCGAGCAATACATGATGGACATTCCAACACCTATTCTTTGACAAAGGATGGGGTTTGTCATAAGTTGAAGCCCTTGAAAGAGACAGAGGAAAAGGTATGTAGTAATGCAATAATTTGTTTGGTTGATGGAAGAAATTTTCTAGAAGGTATGAGGCATGAGCATATGTGTTTTGCATTGATCCCTAGAGTTGATAAAGAAGATACTACTAAGGTACCTATAGAGGTTTTAGATTTTTTGAATGAGTTACAAGATATTATTTATGATAATGTACTTGAAGGTTTTCCTCTAGTAAGAAAGATTAATCAGATGGACTTGATTCCTGGAGCTAGTTTTCCGAATAAGGTAGCTCATCATATGACTTCAGTAGAAAGTGAAGAGTTGAATAGACAAGTGCAAGATTTGTTGTGAAAGGGATTGATTAGAGAGATTTTGAGTCCATGTGTAGTACCTATAGTACTAGCACCAAAGAAGGATGGGGAATGGTGGATGTGTATAGATTCTAGAGCCATCAACAAGATAACCATCAAGTATAGATTTCCCTTGTTGAGAATGGATGACATTATGGATTATTTGAGTGGAGCTAAGTACTTCACAGAGATAGATTTGAAGAGCGGATATCACCAAATATGAATTAGAGAAGGAGATGAATGGATGATAGCCTTTAAAACCAAGGAGGGCTTGTACGAGTGGTTAGTCATGCCTTTTGGGCTAACTAATGCACCGAGCACATTTATGCGGCTTATGAATGAGGTATTGAAAGAATTTTTAGGAAAATTTGTTATTGTTTATTTGGATGATATTTTGATTTTCAATAAGACGTTAGAGGAGCACTTGATGCATATCCAAAGAGTTTTTGAGAAGCTAAGGGAGGAGAATTTGATTAATTTGAAGAAATCTAGTTTTGTAAAGAGAGAGTTGGTGTATCTAGGATTTGTTGTCTCGGCAGAGGGTCTTAAAATGGATCTAGAGAAGGTGAAATCTATCATTGAATGGCCTACCCTGGGGAATGTTACAGAGGTAAGATCATTTCATGGTCTAGCAAGTCTTTACAGAAAGTTTATTAAGAATTTCAGTAGTATTTGTACACCTCTAACTAAAGCAGTGAGAGGGGATAGAAAAGAGTTTGAGTGGACTATAGGAGCAGCCAAAATTTTTGATATGTTGAAGAAGAAAGTTACAAAGAAACCTATTTTGGCACTTCTAGATTTCAATAAGGTCTTTCAAGTAAATTGTGATGCCAGTGACACTACCATAGGAGCTATTTTGAGTCAAGAAGGTAAGCATGTTGCCTATTTTAGTGAGAAATTGAATGATGCTAAGAAGAAATATTATATCTATGATCAGCACTTTTATGCTATAGTTAAGGCCTTGAAGAAATGGAGACACTATTTGTTTCCAAAAGAATTTGTTTTATATACTGATCACCAGGCTTTGCAATATCTCAATAGTCAAGGAAATTTATATCAAAGGCACTTAAAATGGGTTGAGTTTTTGCAGATTTATACCTTTGTTTTGAAGTGAAAGAGTGGAAGGTCAAATAGAGTTGTAGATGCCTTGAGTAGAAGTAAAAAAAAATTGATAGAAATAAATATAGAGGTTGTTGGGTTCAATGAACTCAAGAATTTGTATCCTAAAGATCCAGACTTTGTAGAAGCTTGGAAGGCTTGTTTGGAACCTGTTACATTGGATAGGATGAGATGGTTGGATTTCTTATTCCAAGATGGGATGTTGTTTAGAGGAATCCAATTGTGCATTCCAAGGAGTTATGTGAGAGAGAATATAATCAAGGAGAAGCATAGTGGAGGATTGGCTAGACATTTTGGTCGAGATAAGACCATTGCTCTTGTCAGTGAGAATTATTATTGGCCACAGTTATAACAAGATGTGAAGAAGTTTGTACAAAGTTTTAGAGTATGTCAGATGGTGAAAGGAACAAGTCAGAATATTGGATTGTATCAGCCATTACCTATACCTAAGAGGCCATGGGAGGATATTAGCATGTATTTTGTTATTAGCTTGCCAAGGACACAGAGAGGGCATGATTCCATATTTTTGGTGATGGATGTATTTTCAAAGATGGCACATTTCATTTTGTGTCATAAGACCAATGATGTTGTTCATGTTACCGAGTTATTTTTCAGAGAGGTGGTGAGACTACATGGTCTACCAAAGAGTATAGTTTCAAACAGAGATACCAAATTTGTTGGTTGTTTCTAGAGGACATTATGGAAGAAGTTGAAGACAAATTTGAAGTTCAGCTTTGCACACCATCCACAGACTGATGGAAAAATAGAGGTGGTGAATAGGAGTTTGGGTAACTTGCTAAGATGCTTAGTAGGAGATAATCCTAAGGGGTGGGATTTGATTATACCTCAGGAAGAATTTTCTTATAATAATTATATCAATAGGAGAATTAGTAAATCACCATTCTAGATTGTGTATGGGAGTAGTCCAAGAACTGCTTCTAAACTAAGAAAGATGGATAAGGGGGAGAAGAGTAGTGTTGAGGCTAGAGATTTTGCTGAGCACCTAAAGAATTTGCACGAAGAGGTGAAGAAACATATCAATAAGATGAACTCACAATATAAGGCTCAAGTAGATCAGAAAAGGAGGTATAAGGAGTTCCAGCTAGGAGATGAAGTCATGGTTCATTTGTGAAAGGAAAGGTTTCCAGTTGGTACATACAACAAGTTAAAGATGAAAAAGTTTCGACCATCCAAGATCCTGAAGAAGCATGATTCAAGAAATTCTTATGAGGTAGAGTTGCCTAGTGGAATAAACATTTATCTTGTGTTCAACATTGTGTTTGATGTTGTGGTTGTGTTGCTGATATGTGGTTTTCATTGATTTCAACACTATTAGCAATGTTGCATTAGAAGTTGTATATGTCAAGGATATTGATAAAATTGTAATAAGAAGTGCTACAGGTTGTCAGTGATGAAGTGAAGTTCTTTCTATTGGTGAACTCGGTACATTGTTGTTCAGAGGTTGTGGACTAAAGGGTTTATTTTTTAGTATATCTAGTTTGTCCATGTCGAGTTTCAGAGATCCGTGTGAAGATTTGATCAAGTTATGAAGATTTGTATTCTAATAGTTTTTATGTTACTTTTGTTTGTGTTCCTAAAAGAAGATCATGTGATTTTAGTAAGTTAAGTTGTTTTGGATGCTTCTCTGGTGTTTCATGGTGCTTGTGGATGTTTCTAGTTCATGCTCTATCTATGCTACACATCCGCATTGATCGTTGTGCTCGCGATCCTAGATTTTCTCTTGCGTGTTCGTGTTTCTCATGTTCTTAGCTAACAAGGTGTTGAAGCATGTTGTGGATCTTCAAGGAGTAATTAATTGAAGTGGTTCATGTTTGAGGATTTTTTTGGGTCTTCAATGTTGTGACTAACCTTAGTTGATTCGCATGAATAATCTTTATTGATCTGAGCCAACTGTTTGTATTCATTTTATTCTTTTGTTGAAGTCGACTTATAGTGATGTAATTTCTTGTTGTGGATATATAAGAGTGATTGTTTTATCATTTGGAAGTTTGCAAGTGTGAAGTGTGCGAGTCCTATGTGCAAATATTATTTAGATCATTCTAAGGCAGAGCAAAGAGTGAAGAAGAGTGAAGAAGAGTGAAGTAGAGTGAAGTAGAGTGAAGAAGTGTTCATGTGCTTAACCGAAACTGTAATCAAGCATTAGGAGATGCTATTTTCTTAGTTCAAAATCTAATGGATATAATCAGAACCTTTATGTAAGATAGTTTTTCTTCCTTTGTAATTGAGCAATGAGTTCTAGGCAGTGTGCCTAAATGCATGTGCATTCCCCATTAATATTTCCTTATACTTTTAACAAGGTATAATCCTATGGACTGACCTCCACCATCGTTTTCCCCCTAATAGGGTTTCCACGTAAAAATCTTGGTGTTACGTGTGCTTCTGATGTGTTGCTCATTTATGCTTTCATCATTAATGATCATATCAAAGAATAAGGTTAATAATTTGAATAAGTTTGAAATTCTATGACAACTTATTCCCCCCCTTCTCAGTTGTCTACCCTTGAGTTTCTGACACATTGTTGATTTGATAGAGCATCATGAAGGTGATATAGAGGAGGGGCCGATAAAAGAAGAGTGGAAAATTCCAGCACCTACTTTAGAGAAGGAAGAGAGAAGAAATCTTGGATAGTCATGTGGGTAGAAGCACGAGAAACAAACAATATGCAGAGTACTTGGTGAAAGGGAGAGGAAGGCCTATTGAAGATTCATCATGCTTTTCTAAGGCTGAGGTTAACCGTCTTGGTTTCCCTCTAAGTCCTGAGAAGTGAAAGGGTCACTTTTCAAATTACCCTGGTTGTCTGATGCAAGAGCATCCAGCGGTGTAGGGCATTCTTGCATCACATATATATATATATATATATATATATATATATATATATATATATATATATATATATATATATATATATATATATATATATATTCTTTAGTTGTTTCGAGTCCCATGATGGCACTTAAGGGGTGTAAGACAATCAAGTGTCAAAAATAGCGAAAAAATGGGCACTTACTATTTTTAGTCAATCAGCCTAAACAAGCTCGTATGGACCTAAAAAAATTACCCAAAGGAGCAGAACTGAAAAACATTTTTGGTCGCAAAAGAATCAACCTCAATACCCTACATGGTTTGGGAGATATTAAAGTTTTCATCCTGAGAAATTTCTCCAATGTAGCTTCAATTTCAGATACGAAGACATTAGAGGCCCTAAAACAACTCGAAAAGTTCACAAAGTGGCCTATGGTGGTTTGGATGTTGTAGATCTCTTTGAAATATTTCCAACGATATTCAATAATAGAAAATTGGACACCTGGATCAAAAGTTATGGCCCCGTGAAGTAGCCCCTCTAAAAAGTGAATTTCATTAAAATTTCTTCCTAGGCTCGAAATCAAATGGCGGGACTTTTGGTGCCAAAACAAAAGGGAAATTTGAACTTGCTAGAACATTCTAGGGTAGTTATTGGGTAAAATAAAAAGGTTTAAGTGGGGGTTGTAGAAGGTAGCTCCAATAGTACAGATTGTGGCTCCGAATAATATATTTTCTTTTCAGAGTTCGTTTTGTTGTAATGAATCAAGCCCCATGAGGTTGTAGCATGTAAGTGTTACCAATTTTTTTCCACAGCTCGATTGGTGGAGTTGGCTAAACTTTGTTTTATCTTAAGGTGAAATTACAGATTGTGTTTAAGTGTTGTTTGCTTCGTGTTCATTGTTCGCTAAGTGACAGTTGTACATTAAGAAGAGATAACTGAATTTTAGTGTGCTATTCAAATATTCCAAAATTAAATGAAGTATAGAATTGATCATATAAACAACAGGGCATTTTCAAATGCTTTCATTTATTTCATGAAAATATTCATATTTACATAGCTTCATTCGATTGCAAGAATTAGAATGATATTACAACATTGCATTGAAATGCATTTTCTTTACGAAATGAAAAGCATAAAATGAAATCAAATATCCACACAAACTGTGGATGGGACTATCACAGTGCATCATTAATAGCACACTACACTATGGAAGATGCAAAAGAAGAAATCATATAAGTAGCGACATAATCATCATTGCCTGATTATCAATGGTCGACGCTAAAGTGGTGCACCTTTGTCTGCTCGAGCTCAGATTGACCTGTAAGAGGAGGGAGATGTCAGAGGCTCTGATTATGAAGAAACCTATATGAGTCACTAACAATAGTGCAGCATACTATCAATCATACACTGAAACAATCAAAAAGGTATAGGGAAAATCATGAAGCTGATCATATTATGAGGACATTAAGCATGTGGGGTAAAACGGGCTCCCACAAGGGTAGAGCTCGGAATGATGCCCCTTAAGTTTACAAGTGGGCTAAGAAAGAAGTATGATTATCATGCTCCTTTGAACTATCCAACTGAAGGAGTAAAACAGGGTTACAGTCATCAAAGCAATTAAAATTATTGTTCGTTCATAAATTATGAATCTGAGCAGTGAAATCAAAGCTACAGATGAATAATGAACTTGATAGATTCGATTAAATTGAAATGCAAGTTTTAAATACTGTCAAATCAATTGCGTCTTTGCTGCCATATAGAGTTTGGTCACTTTTATTCATACTATTCAGGCAAGTTTTCATGCTCATAACATGATAGTAAACATGCATACATATGCTTCATCAATAGAATATTATCAGGAACAACAAACTCTTTAACTTCCTGCAGCATAATACATACAGCTCTTCTAAAGCATCCTGTAGCATATTGAACAAACAACGAGAAGTGGACCGAGTTCTAGAGATGCAATAATCATGCAGCTACAGGGGTTTTACAAAAAAAAATGCAGATACAAGGAGCCTGTTTCATCTTTTGAGCTAACTTCACACATTTTATAAAGGTTTCCAGAAGTATGTGAGGGAATATTCAAAGTTTCAATAGGTCTTTCCATTAATGCCAAACACAATCAGAAGAATACAAAAATAAGCATTTTCATTCAGAGAATGGAGCACCCGCATAAGGGAGAACACACTAGCTGCGGCCAGAACACTCACCATAGTCTCCAAGCTTAAAAGGCTTTCACCATGGCAATCAGAGGAGGGTGCAAAATTCAAAGCTCAAGGCTCGAGCTCTTTCAAATGAGCATAGAAAGTATAAAGTACAGGTATTAGAGGCTGTGTTAGCCGTGAACACAAGGCCAGAATGAACAAAATGAAAAGCCATAGAAGCTATAAACAAATAGCTTACCCTATGCACAGTAAAACAACAAAGCCCGCCAACGAAATTCACTCATGGAGCTTTCAGATAAAGACGCGAGCTTGTGCATATCGTCCAAAAGGAAAAGTCATAGGAAATGTAAGGAGAAATCAGAAACAAGCATGAACATGCCGCGGCCATAGTGATTTTTCTTGCTTTAGAATGAAGTAAAAGAACTACAATGCTTCAAAAACTGAGCTTACCCATTGAAGATTCAACTATCTGAAGGCAATAGTGAGGATTCTCAATCCTATAAATTCCAATCCAAGCTCAATCATGGTGGCGGCGCTCCTTTCAACTAGAGCTCATTTTCCTCAAAGTGATAATTGCAAAACTGAATCATTATTAGGGTTTGGCATCTTTTTCTCATGCCCTAATTCAAGCCAACCTTATGATTATCTAGAATATTCGGTCAATAGCACATGGTAATTTTGAATTAGGTTAAAGCCTTGTATTGTGATTTATTAAAGTTTGAAGTTTAATATATGTTTGGAGGCCCAAATTTGTATGTTAGGTCGACATATTAAGTCTTTAGGACTTACTTTTTGTGCCTTAGTGAATTGAAGACTTGAAAACCCTATTTTTAGTGATTTAGTGAGAAATCAAATATGAGTTGTAATATCATTACACATTTGACACTTAGGGTTTCGTTTGAGTTGATTTTGAGGAAATCAATTAGGGATACCAATGAGTAGTCTTGATATTTTTATGATTTTTTAAGAAAAATCAAAGCATTGTATGAAGAGATAAGAATGTAATTCTTTTGCAAAAAGATTTTATAATCTTTTAAATTGCAAAAATAGACAAATTATAAAATCTGCAATCCTGTAAAGCAGAATCCTAAAGCAATCTCTTATAAATTGTTTTATGATTTCTTGCTATTTATAGCAGATTATTGTTGGTTTTTCCCCTTGGTCGGATTTGGGTCTCATCTTGGAGAGATAGGGTGTTTTTCTAGCTTTTAAAGCAGATTCAGCCTATTTTTAGAGGCTTGATAGTTTGATCATAAAAGTAGTATGCTTTTTTCTACTTTTATGCAATTTTTGAGACAGTTTGAAGCTTTTTTCCTTGAGCTTCTTTGTGAGCTCAAATTAGGGTTTCTAGAGAGTTATATCTTTGAAAAGACTTAGTCTTTTGGCGGTTCCTTCCATGTTCAAATTGCAATTCCTGCTCATACACATTTTTGAGCTTATGAATTTTTTTGTACTCAGTTTCAGATAGACACTCTTTCAGTTTCAGTAATACAGCAGAGTTCTTCTTTTCATTTTCTTGTCTCAAGACTGGTAACAGCAGTTTGATTCCTTTGTGTTTTCAAATTTAAATCCTTAATGTCCTGCTTTTATGATTTTTCTGCATAGGATTTCATGTTTTCAGGTTGTATGATGTATTCGATGTCTGTGAATCTTCATATGAATTATTGATGAAATCATGTGTCGATGAGATTGTGAGAACTATTGTAATAGAGAAATTGTTGTGAGTGGCGAAATCTGGTTTCTTTCAAAAATAACAAGTTAACCATCAGTAGTTTTAAGTTTTTATTTCAGTCCATCTTTATATCCCTTTCCTCTGAGGTCTTAGAATAAAATTAATCATTCAGAGAACTAGCTCACTCTGGAGATTCCTTCTTCATTCAGATCACCCACATCTAAAGAAGGTTTCTATGTTTCGATAGATTGTTGAATATTGCATTCAGTAAGGTGCAAATCTATTGACAACAGTTTTTGGCATGCCTGATGGGACAATTTTTGGCATGCCCAGTGGGACAGTTTTTGGCACACCCGATGGGACTCTGAAGATCAATTTCAGAGAATTTTTAGTGTTTTCAATATGTTGTTTGGTGTATGCAGCAAGTTATTCAACCTTCTGGAGGCTTGTTTCAATATACCTAGCGACTCCATTTCTAATTTCACATGTAGATCAGGTGCTGGTTTGTTTTAAGATCTAGCTTATGAATGATTCAATATGTCTATATTTCATGGCCATGCATCATATCATATGCCATATCATGAAAATTTTGCCTATCCATCTTCATATCAGCCATATCAATGTAATCATGTTGCTGGTTTTGATTCCTTGGCCTTTCAAAACCAACATGCCCAATATAATTGCCACCCATCCACCCCTACCCATTTTTCAAATCACCCCCAAGAGATTCAAGACTTGAGCTTCAGAGATATAAGGTTGAACTATGAAAGGAAAATGAATGAAATAGATCAACAGGAGGGAATTGCAAGTATAAAGAGCACACTACTTGATTTCATGAGTCGGCTAGAGGAGATCAAGAAGCAGCATGAATATAATTAGCACAAGGAGGAGCTGACTTATCAGGCCTATCTTCGTGAGCAAGAGTTAGAGGCCCAAAGAACACAGTTTGAGGAGGATTTGGAGAGGGAGGCAACTACACAAACGAAGCTTCTACTTGCTCAGTATCAAATGCATGAAGCCCAAACAGCTCTTGCCATCTCAGAACATCCTATTCAAGAAGAGGTTCGTGAGTTTAAATTTCAAAGTTTTATGAAAAATAAGCCTCCTAACCCTACTAAAATCAAAATTCCTAGCTTTAGAGATTTTTTACCTTTGCAAGAACCTAGGTTAGAACATTTTGAGCTTGTGAGCATTCAAGACCAATCCATTAGAGAGCAGCCTCTTTTCCCCCAGGAAACTCCAAATATTTCCCAAGTTTCCCAACCAGATAAATCTAATTTCCCTACCACTACTTGCCCTTATGAAAATAGGTCTATTGTATTGGGAAATGACTCATCATTCGCCATGGAAGAAGCTGGAAGAGTGAATTTATTGCATATAGCTATGGAAGAATATCGTTTGCAGCAACATAAGATTGAATGAGAAGAGTCTTCTCTTATTGATTCCTTTCATGTTTTCACTAATGAGCTGCCTTGTTTTATGGGAGACAATGAAAAGTGTTCAAAAGAACAATTGTTGCAACATACCAAGCAGGAAGTTGCTGCTAATTGCACCATTTTCTCAGCTAAATCTGAAAATGTGGCAGGTGTGGAGAAGATCAGTTCATTGGAGCAACAGAGTATAGCTGACTATTTCAAGGTATCTAGTTGGTACAGCGAAGAAGAAGGCACAGAACATCAGGAGCAATTGTTGCAAGAGATAGAGGAGGCCGTGTTTGAAGAATAGCATATTCTAGATCAAAGAACAAGTGAGAGTTCTTGAGTCTTGCTTGATTTATTCAATGGATTGCCATTCTTTGTGGATAACGAAGTAAGCGCCTCTTAGATTACACCCATACCAGCTCTCGAGCAACAGGAAGAAGTTCAAAGTTCTGATGTTTTGATACCTCAGAAGAGTAAAAAGTGATGAAGAAAATAGTTCTCTTCCACAAAAAAATGAAAATGAGAGGGAAGAAGACATGTTTTGGGAAGACCCCGAAGCTTTTGTTTCAAACTTAGATGCCAAACACTCACCTTTTGAGGGAGAAATTTTGGAGCAGCAGCTTGAGCAGACAAAAGGGGGTGTCCAAACTCAAGGTTTGACCAATTTATTTGAAGAAATTCCTTTATTTTTTAGTAATGATGAAGATAATGCATGTGAAATAACAAAGCCATCGAGTTTTGATCAGCAAAGCCATGAAGATGTCAATGATAAGGTGTTGATCTCTTCACAAAGAAGTGAATATAACATGGTTACCGAATGTCAAAACTCTAATAAGCATGATACAGTGGTTCAAATAGAGCAAGGACAAGCTGAGCAAAACCTTGACACTGTTGTCCAAGGTAGGGGTCTTGATAGTTTTCCAAGTTTTTGAGAAAGTAGTCAGGAGGACACTTCAAAGCCTATTATGAATACAGAAGATAATGATGGGCCTCACAAGGACTTGTACGCTAATATAATGGATGAGTTTTGTGAAAAGTTGGATGATATAATTTCAAATGATCCTCATCAGAGAGATGAGATTGAAGTAGTGGGTAACTAGCAAAGAACCAGTGGTACAAGTTCAAGCTTTGTCCTTTTGAGAGGCTGCCCCATCAGAGATCTAGCTAGGAATGTTGGCAGGAGCCAAAGAACTTCTGGCACACCTAAGGATGAGGTGGCAATCAAGGAGCAGAAAAACCAACTCATTTGTTCTAAGAAAACTAGAGGTATGTTGGCTCAAATTCACATGATCTATTCCTTTGATTATTATTTACAAGTTGCAGTGCACCAACGGGTGAGAAGTATCCTCATTTTTCATCTTTTGGTGCAAATTTGTGAATATGCAAAGTATCCTCAGTTGATTAGGAGAGGTAGTTATTTTTCAAAACCTATAAATGGTTTTGTTTGAGTACCTTTTCCACTGGTGAATGTAGAGTAGAGTAGTTTGCAAATAAGTGCATTCCGCACATTTACTTTTAGTAGGTTTGCTTTCCCTAAGCGCTACTGTGCATGTTCTGTTGGCCATCAGGGCCTGTTAGTTTGCTTTCAGTTTTGTTTTGTTTCTTTTGCTGCTGTTTGGAGTGTTGTTGTTCAAAGTTCCTGAGTTTCAAGAGGGGGAAGATTCGACTCCACACCCAATAGATTGTTTTAAGGCCTCTAATCTATGCTTAGCAAGCAAGCATTCAGCGGAAATCACCAAAATGTTACCAATTTTTTTCCACAACTCGATTGGTGGAGCTAGCTGAACTTTGTTTTATCTTAAGATGAAATTACAGATTGTGTTTATGTGTTGTTTGCATCATGTTCATTGTTTGTTAAGTGACAATTGTGAATTAAGAAGAGACAACTAAAGTTCAATGTGCTATTCAAATATTCCATAATTAAATGAAGTACAAAATTGAGCATATAAACAACAGAGCATTTTCAAATTCTTTCATTTATTTCATGAAAAGATTCATATTTACATAGCTTCATTTTATTGCAAGAATCAAAATGATATTACAACATTGCATTGAAATACATTTTCTTTATGAAATGAAAAACATAAAATGAAATCAAATATCCATGCAAGCCGTGGATGGGACTGTCATAGTGCATCATTAATAGCACACTACACTATGGAAGATGCAAAAGAAGAAATCATATAAGCAGCGACATAATCATCATTGCCTGATTATCGATGGTCAACACTGAAGTGGTGCACCTTTGTTTGCTTGAGCTCCGATTGACTTGTAAGAGAAGGAGGGAGATGTCAGAGGCTCTAATTATGAAGAAGCCTATATGAGTCACTAACAATAGTGCAGCCTACTATCAATCATACACTGAAACAATCAAAAAGGTATAGGGAAAATCATGAAGCTGGTCATATTATGAGGACATTAAGCATGTGGGGTAAAACGGGCTCCCACAAGGGTAGAGCTCGGCATGCTGCCCCTTAAGTTTACAAGTGGGCTGAGAAAGAAGTATGATTATCATGCTCCTTTGAACTATCCAACTGAAGGAGTAAAATAGGGTTACAGTCGTCAAAGCAATTAAAATTATTGTTCATTCATAACTTACGACTCTGAGCAGCGAAATGAAAGCTATAGGTGAACAATGAACTTGATAGATTCGATTAAATTGAAATGCAAGTTTTAAATACTGTCAAATCAATTGCATCTTTGCTACCATATAGAGTTTGGTCACTTTTATTCATACTATTCAGGCAAGTTTTCATGCTCATAATGTGATAGTAAACATGCATACATATGCTTCATCAATAGAATATTATCAGGAACAAAAAACTCTTTAACTTCCTACAGCATAATACATACAGCTCTGCTAAAGCATCTTGTAGCATATTGAACAAACAACAAGAAGTGGACCGAGTTCTAGAGATGCAATAATCATGCAGCTACAGGGGTTTTACAAAAAAAAATGCAGATACAAGGAGCCTGTTTCATCTTTTGAGCTAACTTCACACATTTTATAAAGGTTTCTAGAAGTATGTGAGGGAATATTCAAATTTTCAATAGGTCTTTCCATTCATTCCAAACACAATTAGAAGAATGCAGAAATAATCATTTTCATTCAAAGAATGGAGCACCCGCATAAGGGAGAACACACTAGCCGCAACCAGAACACTCACCATAGTCTCCAAGCGTAAAAAGCTTTCACCATGGTAGTTAGAGGAGGGCGTAAAATTCAAAGCTCAAGGCTCAAGCTCTTTCAAATGAGCATAGAAAGTATAAAGTACAGGTATTAGAGGCTATGTTAGCCACGAACACAAGGCCAGAATGAACAAAATGAAAAGCCATAGAAGCTATAAATAAATAGCTTACCCTATGCACAGTAAAACAACAAAGCCCACCAATGAAATTCACTCATGGAGCTTTCAGATAAAGACATGAGCTCGTGCATATCGTCCAAAAGGAAAAGTCACAGGAAATGTAAGGAGAAATCATAAACAAGCATGAACATGTTGAGGCCATAGTGATTTTTCTTACTTTAGAATGAAGTAAAAGAACTACAATGCTTCAAAAACTGAGCTTACCCATTGAAGATTCAACTATCTGAAGGTAGTAGTGAGGATTCTCAAGCCTGTAAATTCCAGTCCAAGCTCAATCATGGTGGTGGTGCTCCTTTCAGCCAGAGCTCATTTTCCTCAAAGTGATAATTGCAAAAATGAATCATTATTAGGGTTTGGCATCTTTTTCTCATGACCTAATTCGAGCCAACCTTATGATTATCTAGAATATTCGGTCAATAGCACATGGTAATTTTGAATTAGGTTAAAGCCTTGTATTGTGATTTATTAAAGTCTGAAGTTTAATATATGTTTGGAGGCTGAAATTTGTATGTTAGGTCGACATATTAAGTCTTTAGGACTTATTTTTTGTGCCTTAGTGAATTGAAGACTTGAAAACCCTATTTTTAGTGATTTAGTGAGAAATCAAATATGAGTTGTAATATCATTACACATTTGACACTTAGGGTTTCGTATGAGTTGATTTTGAGGAAATCAATTAGAGATACCAATGAGTAGAGTTGTCTTGATATTTTTATGATTTTTTAAGAAAAATCAAAGCATTGTATGAAGAGATAAGAATGTAATTCTTTTGCAAAAAGATTTTATAATCTTTTAAATTGCAAAAAAATAGACAAATTATAAAATCTGCAATCCTGTAAAGCAGAATCGTAAAGCAATCTCTTATAAATTGTTTTATGATTTCTTGCTAGTTATAGCAGATTATTGTTGACTTATCCCCTTGGTCGGATATGGGTCTCATATTGGAGAGATAGGGTGTTTTTTTGCTTTTAAAGTAGATTCAGCCTATTTTTAGAGGATTGACAGTTTGATCATAAAAGTAGTATTCTTTTTTCTGCTTTTATGAAGTTTTTGAGATAGTTTGAAGCTTTTTTCCTTGAGCTTCTTTGTGAGCTTGGATTAGGGTTTCTAGAGAGTTATATATTTGAAAAGACATAGTCTTTTGGTGGTTCCTTCCGAGTTCAGATTGTAGTTCCTACTCATACACATTTTTGAGCTTGTGAAATTTTTTTTGTACTCAGTTTCAGATAGACACTCTTTCAGTTTCAGTAATACAGCAAAGTTCTTCTTTTCATTTTCTTGTCTCAAGATTGCTAACAGTAGTTTTATTCCTTTATGTTTTCAAATTTGAAGCCTTAAGTCCTACTTTTATGAGTTTTCTACATAGGATTTCATGTTTTTAGGTTGTATGATGTATTCAATGTCCGTGAATCTTCATATGAATTATTGATGAAATCATGTGTCGATGAGATTTTGAGAACTATTGTAATAGAGAAATTGTTGTGAGTGGTGAAATCTAGTTTATTTTGGAAATAACAAGTTAACTAGCATTAGTTTTAAGTTTTGATTTCAGTCCATCTTTCTATCCCTTTCCTCTGAGGTCTTAGAATAAAATTAATCATTCAGAGAACCAGCTCACTCTGGAGATTCCTTCTTCGTTCAAATCACCCACATCTGAAGAAGGTTTCCATGTTTCGGTAGATAGCTAAATATTGCATTCAGCAGGGTGCAAATCTATTGACAATAGTAAGTTTTAAATCTGTAATTTCATTTTCTAAAAATAATTGAAAGTGGGTTATTCTTTTGTCTCGCATGTTCTGTGTTGGTATCTATTGTTGTGATTTGTGTGGTTTTGGGCAGCTTGGCCCTCATCATTTTTTTTTTATAGTTGTGAGTTGTCTACCCTTTGACTCGAGCCACCTCTCTTGTTGGTTGACACACCTCATTAGTTGTGCCTCTCTTTACTTCCAACCTCCTCACATTTTTCCAATGGTCTCATTGACCTAGTTTCACTAGCGTGTAGCCTAATAAACTTTATTGCTACATCACTATTAGCATTTATTATTACTTTAACATTTATCAAAACTTTAAATGTTAAATTGTTAGTTGCTAGTTAATTATGGTTTTATTATTATTTTTATTAAAAAGGGCATTTTTTTTTTGGCATTACTTTCAAACAAGGGGGGGTGTTTTTTCAATTGTAAATAGTTGTTGGAAAGTTGGTTTTGACATTGACATTTTCAAATCAATATGTTTTAAAAAATGTGTTCTTTAATTGCAAATTTTAACCTCTGAAGTCAACTTTGTAAGAAAATTTTGATGAGGCATAACTTTCACCTTGTTTATCAAAATTTTGCAAAAAAAAAATTTACTTCTATTAGAATTTTGAGAGGAATATGATTTTGCATGTAAAATCAAAATCTAGGTTTTTTCCACTAAATTCTAAAAATCTTCATGAGTTATAAACAAAATATTTTGGGATCCAATCTTCAAAACTTGTAAAATTTTCTTGCACATTATTTTGGGGGGCTACAGTTAGCAATAATCATTTTGTGGGGGCTCTCTGCATCAAAGGGGGCAATATAGGTGCTTTTTTATTTTCAAATTTTTGGTTCATTTGAATTTGTCTCTCACACTAAATCCCTTCCATTTTGAGTATTATTTGTAATCCTCCTAATAAATGAAAAATAAAATTTGGATCTTGTAGAAAGAAAAGGAATACATCAAAAGAATGTCGGTTTCATTGAACTAAGGAACTCAAACAAACTCTTCTTACCCATGGTATTGCCTTACCTGATCCGCTAGTTCCAACACATGTAGAAACATCATCCAGTCTCACTTAGACATCTTGTGATACATCATCACTTGGGGATGAACAATGTAGTCCAATGACTTGCATTAATATCTCATCTCCCATATCACCTGTTGCTACATTTGAATCTAGTGTTGACTCATTCATGGGTTCCAACAATTGTTTGCATTAGGTTATTGCTATCATCATTCTAGATCCACCACATTGGGATACATATCTACTAGACACTACATCTATGCTTTTCAAATCTCATCTTTCTAATTTGGATGATAATAAATTGAGGAAATTCATCTTTTATTTGATGACAACTTTGATGAAGTTGCATCACCATTGTCATATTTCAATATTGATCTTTCCTCTTCTACATTGTATTTTATCATGATAAATTATGCATATATTCATGAGTTGAACTATCCAACTTGAGTTATCATCATCTGCAACAGTATCATAATCACACCGGTCCAGTTATCACCATACAATCATGGTCCTTGTTCCAAAATCTTCTATGTTACTTGATCCATCTTATCATCAATTGTCACACATCAACATTGGATTGGATATATATGAGCATCATTCGAAGGCATCATTAGCATCATTTCATTCTTTATATCATGTGCATCATTTAAATACATTCACCTTACTTCCTACATATTCCTATCTAGAATGGGAAGTCATCTTACACACATTTGTGGTGTTGTTTCTTCCCAAGGAAAGAAATGTTGTTCTATGTTCATGGATCATCTTCAACATCTAGTTTCAAGCATCTACCAACACTACAAGCATCATTTTGAGGGGAGGCTACATGGTTTCTCTTCCACTATCAGTTTTGGGAGGAAGTGTTTCTTCACGTGGAGTTCACGACTTCACATTTTGGTGGGTCACATGACCTTATCTCTTTTCTCTCTTATGGAGGGAAAATTAATTATACTTTGTGCTAGAAGTATTCCTTGCGGGGTAATTAGGATTCCTCCATCTATCACTTATCTTCTTCACTTGTGCATTTCATTTCATTGCATCATTTAAGAGGGGTTTTTATTTCCCACTCGATTTTTCTTCTTTACTCCACTTTATGAAAAAATTGAATATGAGTACCTAACATGGCCTCATAGCTAGGACTCATCATTAGTAAATACATTACTCCCTAAGTTTCACTTAAGGGGGTGTTAGTGTAAATAGATTCATTATCATACCTAGTTAGCTAATCACCTTTCTAGGATTGACCTATTCACACCTAGCTTAAGTTTACTTAGGTTTCTTTTAATTTTGTCTCACTACATAGCATTGAGACATGTGTCCTCATGACTTGAGATACCTATTGAAACTTTCTCTCCCACTTATCAAGTGAGCTCAAAAATGTCCCACATATAGAGGGGTAATTAGTCATTCGATCCTACCTTCTCATCTCCTCATCCTTGCCTATATATGCAAGCCTTGATCATTGTATTGCACACTCTTCATTTCACATTTGATATACATACTATTTTTTAGAAATATGCATTGTCATTGATGTCAACTCAATATTTTTTTCTATTTATGTCTATTATGTGTTGGAGATTGTATAATACTCTGAAGATAGTTGGTGTATAGAGATATTAGCTAGTGTAAGACAACAATGTAGTATGAGGTAGAATGGTGATCAATCTGATATCTATGTGTGATGTGGAGATGGGTACACTTCTTCTAATATGTTTCTCACATTCCTACATTGATATCATTCTTGTTTGGTGTACCATATATTGAGATAAGTTACAAAAGATTTGCTAAGGTATTCATAGTGTATACTCTAAGATAGAGTCATGATATTTTGGTCCACATCCTTCTGCAAAGTAAGATTTTTTCTTGCAGTTCAAAAGATAAGATGTTCAAGATTTGAAGGTGTTATATCCAATAATTAAAGTCATTACACCTTCTATAGTGAAATTTATAAGTGGAAATGTTCTAGTTCGTGCTCTGGTAGAGTAAAGTATTGATGAAGGTTTGTCGGAATGCTTTGCATTTCTCTAGAAGTGAAGTTTCAGCCTTGCGGTTTTGTGGACATGATCAATGATGTTCAATGCATACTATATTATTGTATCATGTGTTTTGGCGGTCCACAAGTGCAGTTTTCAAAGGATAGTGTAGTATAGCTAGTTTTGGATGCTTAATTGTTCCACAAAACATATGTTTCTCCTCTTGCGCTAGCACTTAATGATCAGATACTTTAGAATATGGTCAAAGTGGTTTTGTGCATAGACTACAATTATCACATCTTGGTCTCTATGATGCTTTTGGTTTCTCCTCGATGGTGTAAAGTTGAATAGTTAGTAGTTTTGGTGGTGTTGTCATTATTTGGGCTAGTAGTCTTGTTTCCTTCATTTATAGTTGATCCTGATTAATTAATTTTGCTTTGGAGGATGTGTTGTGTTGCTTTTTGATCTTGTTATGCTATGTGTTGATCCAAAACTCATTTTCTCTTCATAATGTATATGTTTAGAGCTGACCTATGTTATATCATACATTTCATCTAAAGCTCATCTTGAAGCTAACCTAATTGAGGTATTGAGTTGTTGCAGAGGGTATTTATAGAAGAAAAAATAAATTGTGATTAGAGTGTGTGTGATATTATGTGGTATGTTGAATATAAAGTGTGTGAAGTCAATATGATGGAGTAATGGTGCAAAAAATGGACGATGACATCAGCATATGTTGGATGCTTCTTTATAACAATTCATGTTCATGTTTTTCATTATAATTTTTATGTATCATGCCATGAGATAGTGAGTCTCATCAAGCCCTTGTATCTTTCCCTAAGGTTGTGCACCTTAGTCTACAAGTCCTTAGGTAGTGAGCCTTAAACAACATTGTAATTTTGTAAGCAGTGAGCTTCATATATTGTGAGTTAGCTCTTATCATGGTTTTTCCTTCGTTTGGTTTTCCACATAAAAATATTGGTGTCCTTATGTGGTGCATTTTTTTACTTCTACTCTTCTTTTAGTTAATGTGATTTGATGTTTAATCTACAAATGGAAATGTTTAAGTTTTAGTATATGTTGATTCACCCCCCTCTTAGCACTTTGGTGTGTTCAACACTATTATGCATATTTTATTCACCTATGGAATTTGTTTCATGCTCTCTTTGATCTTAGAATTCCCCATCAGTCATAACAACATAAAATGACATTCACTACTCCATGGGGCACATACGTGTATGTGAAGATGTTGTTTGGTTTGAATAATATAGGATAAAAATTTTAGAGGGTAATGGATGTGTCTTTTTCTAGTATCATTGACTAGATCATGGCGGTGTACTAATATGACTTGACTGCATTCTCTAGGGAGAGATGTAAATATTGAAAACACATTGATTTAGTTTCTTAGAGATGTTTAGAGTATGGAATTATCTCTTTGAATCCCAAGAAGTGAAAATTTGGTGTTGAGGAGGGTATATTTCTAGGACACTTTGTGTCAAAGGATGGGGTAAGAATTGACCCTGAAAGAGTTAAGGCTATCAACCTAATCACTCAACCCAAGTTTACCAAAGGAATTCAATCCATCTTTGGGAAAATAAACTTTGGTAAGATATTTATCCCTTTGTTGAAAAAACCAAATCCATATCAAAGATGTGTTGGAAGTTTGTTTGTCATTGAGCAGATTGTTGGCAACATGAGCATGAGTATATATGGTGTTGTCATTGATGTCAACATTTATGTACAACTATTTGTTGAGATTGAGTTATTGTGGTGATGTAAATCCATTATGCAAGTGCAAGAGTTTTGATTTGGAGTAGAACATATGTGTTGGTTATTTGTCTAAGTTTCAGAATATAGTTTTCAATGTACAGTGAAATATTTTTTAGTTTCACATTGCTCTGCCATGAAAAATAAGGTTATAAATTTCTAAGTAAATTTTGGTGTATGTTGGAGGAACCTAAATCAAAGTTGATAGTGATAGTGTTACTGATGTAGAGTACATGATTGGAATGCTTCACATTCCACCATGGAAGATATTTGGTTATGTGGTTTTGTGGGAGTAATTACAAGTGTCAGAAGTATGAGTGGTCCAAGTGGCAAGTGTTTTGGAAGTCCACATGTTAGGTAATGCATGAACAGTTGGTTATCTTATTGTTGCTTCACCAGCGGTGTCAACCTAAAAGGGTTTGTGGTTGTGTGGAGTTAAATGAAGTTTTGATTGGACTTATGGGAAAAATTATAGGTCCCTTCCAACCTATTTTGATGCATTACAATATTTGGTTTATGCCACGAGGTGTGTATGTTTGGATCTTGAATTGATAAGTTGATGTATTACATGTTTCATCTAATTAGGCAAACCTAATTGATGTTGTAGGTGTTTGCATACGTAATTCATATAAATGTAAGTTCATTTTAGTTTTGTAGTGATGATGGTGTGTGTATTAGAAAAAGTGTGATCAAAAGAAGAGTAGAGTGGGTGTAAGTGTTGAGAAACATGAAGTGTGTTAATTCAGTGTATTGAGCTTCAGTGGAACCATCTCCAACATATTGTAGATGCATTGTATCAGTTAAAATATTAGTAGTGAGCCACCCTTTCTTCTTTCTCTCTTATTCTCTAGACAGTGAGCCCTCCAAACAGTGAGTCCACCTAGCAATGAGCCTTTTTTTAATATCTTGTAACTGGTTATCATATATTTTGAGCTAATCCTCACTATGGTTTTTCCTTTCTTGGGTTTTCCATGTAAATTTGGTTTTCTTATGTTATGTGATGTGATGCATGCTTTAATTATCTCTTTCCATTTCTGCAAGTTGAATGAAATGTATTGAATACATGTTTAAGTGGTTTTAGACAATACCAATTCACCCCCCTCTCAATATTTTGAGTGTTCAACAATTCGTATTAGAGATTGGTTCCTTGGAAGAAGATTAACTGCTTGAGGAAGATCTTGGAGATTGAACACATGGCTACTAGGAGATATCCTACTCCTCTGAAATAAATTCCTATGGTAGGATTCACTAAAGAATATTACATGGTTGATATGAATGGAGAACTTAGATTATCCCTTGAAGATCTGGAAAGAGCTGAAAGTGAAAATAGAGATCTAAAAGAAAATGTCAAGGAAGCAGATGAATGCATCAGAATTTTGAGGGAGAAAATCAAGAAGTTCGGAGAAAGGCATAAGGAAGTTAATGAGTAGTTGAATCAATCAAATGAGACAATCACTAGTCTAAAAGTGCAAGTTGAAGAAGGAAAAAGAGTTGAAGAATTCTTGAATGACAAATTTAAAAGCACATCTGCAGAATGTTCAAGACTTGAAGAAGAGGTTATGACTTTGAGATCAGATCTGGAGAAAAAAAGAATCAAGAAGATAAATTCAAGAAGAGCTCTAAAATACTTAATGATATGCTTACAAACCAGAAGGCTTCTAAAGACAAAGGAGGATTAGGGTTTGAAAAAGGAGAAATTTCAAAAGCAGATCAGACACCAAGTACTAAAAAGAAGAACAATGAACAAAAGAAGGTTGGATACAAGAAGAGAAATGACAAGTAGGTCCAAAATCAAAGGAAAGACTTCAAAATACCACCTATCATACAACCAAATGCATAAAGGTACCCATATTTTAATGGTTCTTGTTATTGCTACAATAAATTTGCACATAAGGTTGTAGATTGTGGAAGCAAAATGAATCTGAATGTTCAATCATTTCCCAGTCAATGTTATACATGCAATAGATTTGGTCATAAGGCTAGTGAATGCAGAAATTAGATAATGAATGGTTACAATAATGGCATGAGGTTTCAATATTTCAATTGCTATTGTTATACATTCAATTGATTTGGGCATAAGGCTAATGTATGTAGATATAGAGTTGTTGGAAGTAAGCTTGTTCAAAATTTTGTCATATGTCACAAATGCAATAAACCTAGACATATAGCCAAATTTTGTAGAAGCAAGAATGTGAAGGTTGATCTGATAAAGAAGAATGATCCAGTGAATAAGGCTAATCTTGCAGAGATGAAGAAAGAGATGAACAAGATATGGAAAAAGAAAGAGGAGAATTAGGTTAAGAATGAGTTTGTGCCAGCTTCTGGTGCAAATGTTTCCTCTAAAAACTAAATTAAGAGTTTTGGCTCAAGGGGAGTTTAAACAAACAATCATTAAGCCCCAACCAAAGATATGGTGTTGATTCCTTTAGCATTTTGATGCAAATTACAGGTTGACATGCTTGACCTATTGGTGAAAACATTGGTGGAAAATCTTTTTGTTATGAATATTT
Organism: Sequoia sempervirens; assembly: GCA_007258455.2. Taxonomy (NCBI): domain Eukaryota; kingdom Viridiplantae; phylum Streptophyta; class Pinopsida; order Cupressales; family Cupressaceae; genus Sequoia; species Sequoia sempervirens. Next base: position 201,385,621 of record VDFB02000008.1, read on the forward strand.
GTAGAGAGTTTGAAGGTGACTGTGTCTTATAGTTAGGGTTTATCAACTTTTTACCTAACTTCAAATCAATGCAATCAATGCAATTTAGGTCATTCAAAAGGTTTTTATAAGTGTTTTCACTTATGAAAATTTCATTTGTGATCGAGCATTTGAAGAGTGAAGAACGAAGAAGAGGTGATTTGAAGCAATTTAGAATTTGTAAGTGAAACCCTAACCAACATAGATCTAAAGGTATTTATAATCTTTTACTTTGCCCTAAGTTTCAGAAGCATTTCAATTGTATTGCAAGATGTATACCCCACAAGTCGTAAAGATCAAGAACTGACCTCATCCCAAATTTAAGAAGAACCCTAATAAATCAAAAGTGATAGATCTGGAAGGTGCATTTTCACACATTCCTTATGGGTTTATGCATACTGAGGATATAAGGATATATATTCATGCAAAATTAGAAGAATAAAATCTTTAAATTTGGGAGAAATGTGGGCAGATGAGCTTATAGGTGAAGGTTTTGAGTTGAAACCCGAGTATGGAAGTTTAATAGAGAATAAATTAGATGTGTGGAACTACTTTCCTATTTTCTAATATGTTGATGAATGGGTCAGATATACATTGAGTAGAATCCATGATAGATTCATCTGGTTAGAACTGCTACACATGATCAATAAAGAAGCCATTAGGGTTGTGACAGGGTTATGTTCTAAAGGACCAATTTCAACTCTTAAATCACTAAAAAATGAAGTAATGAAATTAACTAGAGTAAAATTTGATAAGAGAGCCTTGAAAATTAAGAACATTGAAGACCCGGCTGTAAAATATGCATCCATGATGATTGGATATAAAAATTTCTTCACAAACAAAGAAACTTTGTTTCTACTACTATAATTAATATTGCATATGAAATGTTGAAGAAAGGTGTAGATTTTGACATATGTGAGTTATTAAGGAAACAACTATTGGAGAACCTAAAAAAAACTAACGATTCCTAGGACCCTTTTTGATATGGTACCTTGATCACATGTCCATTATTTTACTTCCTTAGAGAGTTGTCTAGTGTAAGGAATGTAGTATGGTTATACAATGTACTGGTGGCTAGACAAATCAAAGATCATATGTTGAGATATTTCGATTCAACATCTAAATATGAAGCCCTATAGGGGTTCTTCAAATCATTCCAATCCCAAATGTAGGAAAGAGAAAGAATACCTAAGAGTGTGGTTGAGAAGTATAAGAATGATATTATCTTCATGGTAAGCAAATATTGTTGTATGATGGAAGTTGTGGAACCAAAGACAGTATGGGTTCCTGGAATGGGATATGAGGTAGAAGAGATTGTGATTACCGATCTTGTTGATCACATGTTAAGTATTCCTAGAGATACTACACAAGAAAGATATGGCACTTATGAGGAAAAATCCAATGAAGTATACATGGAGCACAAATCAAAGGAAATCAAGAAGAATGGAGAGAAGATGAAGGAACAAGTAGTGGAGATGATGGGAATACCAAAGGGCCTTGTGGAGAAATTCAAAGGCATATCTAGTCCTCTAAAAGGTTCCCCCAATGCTACAAGACCAGGTAGGACCTCTACCCCCTTTTTGATTGTTGCTAAGTCCCCCAGGACTAAACCTATAGTTGATTTGAAAAGGAAAGAATCTTCTAGTGCCCCTACAAAACAACAAAGTGTTTCGTAGAAGAGAAGAAAAGAGAAGGCAAGAAGAGAAAAGTATGTGAGCGTAAATGTTGATGATCAAGAAGAAGGACCACAGTTGGTCCAGAAGAGAAAAACCAATGTCTCTCAAGTAGAGTTAAGTGTAAATAAAGCAAATATTGATATTGTGGATACTGACAGTGAGGTAGAAGTGGAGAAGGAGAATCAATCCTTCATGATTCATATGAGGGAGAAGAAGGCTGAAAAATAAGGGAAATCACCCAAAGGGAAGGGAAAGAAGAAGAATCTGGTCCAAAAATAAAGTCCTATGAAACTTGAAGCATTGGTGAGTTGTATTTCAAAATATGGGAACCTAGAAGGGACTTGTTGTGCATGTTTTGCACACACACCCCGTTGTAGGTAGGGACTCCATTTTTTGCTCTTGATAGCTCGTTCCTGCTCCTGTTGGGTCATTTTTGCTCCTACCTCAATTTGTGTGCCCCCTTTCTAGAGTCCAAGTGGGTCACATGCCTTAGAATGATCAATTTACCCTTGACCAAATTCACGTACCTAATTTTTATGCTAGGTCTTTTTCTTTTGCAAAAATTCCCCCACGAATTTCCTTTTGTTCGTTGCCCCGACATCCTCCAAGCCTCACGGACCCACAACTATAGGTTGCCTCATGCTGGTCACCACTCATGTTTCACCGTTGAGTGGTGACTGACACCCAACTTCTGCTACATGGCAGGCTCCGTACTTAGTTTCTCTGTCTGAGCCTTGACCAAGCATCCAAACGAGCATGGGTTCCCGCATCGCACCTAACCCAAGTCTATCATACCAAGAAATCAATGTATGCCATTAATGGAAATGGGCCTATAAACGCTTCTCCCTACCCTTCATTCTACCTAGGCATTCGAATCTTGGGAGAAACAAAGTCCCCCACTTCCTTTTTCTAACTTTGGCCTTGTTCCTACTGACTTGGTCCCTAATTGCTTGATTCGCTTTTTCCTTCATTTTTTGACTTTGGGGACAAGTTTCCTATGGATTTGGGATTTTTTTTTATGCCTAAGTGAACTACCAAGGTTTCATTAAGCTTTGGGAAGTTGCAGAAATTTCCTCTCTGGCCGTTGTCCCTCCACCGCCGTCAGAACTTTCCTTTTGGGCCGCCATCCCTATGTGGTTGTTTGGGAACTTTCCTTTCAAGCTACCATCCCTCTGTGGCAATTTGGGAACTTTCCTTTTAGGTCATCATCCCTCTGTGTCTATTTCAAAACTTTCCTTTCGAGCCACCGTGTGCAGGTCGCCATGTGCTCATTGTTGTTTTAAAAGGGCGGCGACCCTCCGGCTTCCCCCTTCCAAATCTCCACATTTCCAGAATGGGTGTAAACTTCAAGTTTTCATCATCTAGGGACCATAAAATGAATATCTTCATGTGCCTAAAGGGGTTTTCATCAATTTTTCCATGTGTTTAGACATTACGAAACTTTCCTTTCGGGTCGTCATCCCTCCATGGCCGTTTGGGAACTTTCCTTTCAGTTCGTCATCCCTTCATGGCCATTTTGTAACTTTCCTTTCTGGCCACTATCCCTCCATGGCCATTTTGAAACTTTCCTTTCAAGTCATCATCCCTTCATGGCCATTTCAAAACTTTCCTTTCGAGTCACCATGTGCTCATTGTTGTTTTAAAAGGGCGGCGACCCTTCAGCTTCCCCCTTCCAAATTTCTATATTTTTCAAATTGAGTCAAATATTAAGGAAATATGTCTTGGTACTCTTTCCACCCCTTTTCCCATGTGCTAAAATTGAAAAATATCAAATTTACTAAGTTTTGTGAAGTTGCAGAACTTTCCTTTCAGGCCACAGTCCCTTTGTGGCCATTTGGGAACTTTCTATTTGGGTCGCCTTCCCTCCGTGGCCATTTGGGAACTTTCCTTTCAGGCCACCATCCCTCCATGGCCATTTGGAAACTTTCCTTTCAGGTCATCATCCCTTTGTGGCCATTTGGGAACTTTCCTTTCAGGCCGCCATCCCTTCATGGCCATTTGGGAACTTCCCTTTCGGGCTGTTGTCCCTCCATTGCCATTTGGGAACTTCCCTTTCGCGTCAATGTCCCTCTATTGCTATCTATGGGAACTTTCTTTCCGGTATGTCATCCCTCTACCTATCATCTTCCATCATCCATCATCCCTCCACTCGTTGTTCATTCATAATCCGCCTACCATCCATCGCATGTTGTCCATCTGCCATTCGTTGTTCATCGTCTGTCTGTTGTATGGCACCTGCACCCCTGAACCCGCATTTATGTTTGTGGTCCAAATGAGATCCAAATATAAATATTATGATCTTTTGATGATGCATGGATGGATCTAATAAGGATTTTGCAGGATTTGACTAACATTTGCCTTGATTTGTGTATGAAAGCACTTATGGCACTTCATATATGCAAGATTCAAGAAACCTACTGCAGGACCATCAGGGAGGCCCATTGAGAAAGTTGAAAAAGGAAAAGGCACATTGCTCCTTTCACCACTCATTTATACTCACCTCTCCCCCTAACACCCATCAACAGAGCTGGCATTAGAAGTAGGCCTATGTCAAGGGAGTCAGTGACAAATCTATAAAGGGTGGCCTTGAAGGTGGTGGGAGGGAGCGGTTGTTTCCTCCCTCCAAACAAATGATCATGATTCATTAGGAGTTGTCTCATCAAATCATCTGATCCATTTGACAACGATGCAAATCTACAAACAAGGTGTACTTGATTGGTTGAAGGATACTATAGATGCACCAACAAGAAGGCAACTTTTGAATAGTTCCAGCTATAGCAAAAGGGCAATCAGCTAGAAGACAAAATTGCTACAGTGACTGGCCACTACAGGAGAAAATAGAGAAAAGATAAGGAATGTATTTTTAATTGCTATATAATGAGGGGTAGGTGAAGCCCTAGTGTAATCAAATATGAGCCACACAATGTAATTCATCCTAGCCATTCATTTGGGCTTTGGAAAACTATAAATAGGGGTCCCCCCTCATTTGTAAATGGTTGGAGAACTAGTGTAAAGGAATTTTGCAGCAATAGAAAGCAACATTGCATGATTTATGGGTGTTTCTTTTGAGTTTGTTCATTATGCATGCATGGTTCTACTTCCAAATTAGTTTTAAGTGTTAGTTTCTTGAATGGCTGTCATGATGGTGTTGTTGTTATAGTATTTGATGAGCTTTTAACCCATACTTTTAGTACATGTTGATGACAAGTTGTTATGCAAAGTTAGTATGGGCTTCTTTGTGTCATTGTTGCAACCTAGTTCAATTGCATGTTCATGATGTGTATGTGTAATATGAAAATCAGCAGACCTTAGAAGATTGCATTGGTTTTGTGTAGCTATAGGTTTCTCTTGGTCAAGCAAAACTCAGTTTAGGAAGCCTATCTACTATAGTAGCCACCATTGTTATTGTTCATTCATAGCTTAGGATTAGAACAACTTTCTTAACCCTTCTCCTTTTGCTATTTCTTTTAGTCCTTGGTTAGAGTAGTATCTCAAGCATCACCATGAAGCTTAATCAGATGAACTTGATGAGTTTCAGCTTGCAATTTTGAATGGGAAGTCACTATTCATTCACTTCCAGTGCTTTGAAACTGCATTTGTAGGCCCAACTTCCCACTCTTTGTAACTCATCTGGAAGACCACCTTGTGATTCCAGGAAATCACATGAATCAATTGAGATATTCCAAGCATTGCCAAGACCTAACATTAGAGACCTTGGTATAGTGTTCTATAATTTGATTGTGGAAGATTGTCTTTCAAGAGAGGTGATGCACTTATGCATTACCTGTGTTTAGAAGTGCATAAAAACACATCAACAAGATTGTTGCACTATATCCCACCGTAGATGACATTGAAAAATCCAAGATTAAAGAAGCTATTGTCAGGTGCATTGTTACTTTTGATGTTAGCATGAAGGATATAGAGAGTTAATTTCCTGCAAATTTGAAATTTGTATTATATGCAAGAAGGTGAGAGGCCATAAATGAAGATGCCAAGTTAAGGCCATTCACTTTGGAGAAGAGCAGTTCTTCTCTCACAGTTGAGGACATAGCTAAATTAGCTCAATTATATAACAAATAATTCAAGACTAAGTAGAGGGTCACTACCCTGATGAGAAGGGACAAAGCAGATATAGAAAGATTAAGAAATGAGATAGTGGAAAAGGTTGCTAATCTGGAAAAAAAATTAGGAATGTCTCCAGACAATAAAGAACAATTGCATGATGATGCATCTATCCCTGAAGTGAATGAACTAGAAGATGCAAAACATGAGCATGCTTCAGAACACATGAGCATGTAGCTAAAGGAGAAAATATGCAAGAAGATTTTATTGATGATACACCTCTAGTAGAAGAAAATGTTGTTGGAGAAGAAAGGATGGTGAAATGCAGAAGGAGGAAGCACAAACAGAGCATAACACACCTCCTCCAAACATAGAGAAACTGAAGAAAAAGACTTGAAGAAGTCATACAAGACAATCCAGAGAATACAAAGGCACAAAACACTGAAGACTTGCCTCTCCTAGAAGGTAAAGAGTCTAATGAACAAGAGAAGAATGCTAAGGAAGATTCCAACATTGGTGACAAGGAAAAAGATAATGTGAAATTAGTTAAAGAAATGAAGACTAAGGATGAGTCTGGAAGTGCAAACAAGGAGAAGGATGAGGGGAAAGCTGAAGAATGCATTGGTAAGAAGGAAAAGGTTGATGAAAAGAAGGATGAAGAAAGTGTGAAGATGGTTGGTGAGTCCTCTAGAGCCTTCGAAGATTCTTTGAAAATCTTATTAGATATGCAACTCCAATTCCAACCAGTAGTATCAACACCAGTTTCTACAGATCCCAATGTAACAAGGCCAAGTTGATATGAATAAGATATCCCCCTTGCACAGACTACAGCTTGGTGATGCATTTCACACCTCCGTAAGAAAGGAGATCCTGCAAACTCACCAAAAGAGTGCCAAGATGACTAATGAGGTAGTCAAAGTGCTACAAGAATGCTTCCCTAGTGAAAATGTTGATAATCCTTTATCTGGTGTGCAACAATTGAGCTTACTCCTTGATTCTTTCAAAGAATATTCTATTGGTTTAAAGGAGAAATTGGAAAAGGAGGTAAAGAATAAGGTAAATGAGATAAGGTTGACAGATGTTTCAGACAAGTGTGCTACTTTATATGGTAGGTTGTAGAACAACCTTAAGGATATTGAAAATTATTTTGAGGAAGCAAAGATTTTATTTTGATTTTGTTTGAAATGGCCTAGCTCCACAAAGAACATAAAGGATGAGATGGACTACATTGAGTCTCAAATTGATAAGGCCTTTAGAGCATATGATCCAGCAAATGATGCAGATGGAACTACAAGGTTGGCTAAAGAATTTGCATGGAAAGTTCTTTCAATTGTAAGAACAAAGGGAAAAGATTATAATATAGTTCAGTCAGCTCAGAGACCTGGTAAATGCTAGATTTACATCCCTAACAGTGCTCTGGCTAATGCAAAGAAGGTAGTGAGGTTGAATCTAGTACCCAGTACTCTGGATGAAGGTGAAGAACTCCTCATGTAGTTTTATACTCAGTGCCACATGCGTGGATTTGTCAAGAAGGATTGGGAAGATGGAAAAAAATATTGGGAGGCACACCTTACAAAATTGAAGGGGTCATACAAAATCATTTTGCCTTCTTCTAGTTAATTGTGTACATTTCTATTATGTTTATGCAATTTAAAATTTCATTATATATATGCAGAAGATAGTGGATAGTATAGCAATAAAAACTTTGATCATTTTTTATGGATAGCATTGTTAGGGGGAGTTACTCTCATGTGTGTGTGTGTGTGTGTGTGTGTGTGTGTGTGTGTGTGTGTGTGTGTGTGTGTGTGTGTGTGTGTGTGTGTATCAGCTAGGGGGAGTAAGTATGTATGCTTGAACAATGCACCCTTAGCCATTGATGTCAAAGGGGGAGAGTAGTTGAGAAAGATGAAAAAAAATGGTTGGAGAGTATTTTGGAGAATATCTAGAGAAGAGTTTTGGGCATGTTGCCATTAATGAAAAAGGGGGAGATTGTTGGAATTTTGTTTGTCATTGAGTAGATTGTTGGCAACATGAGCATGAGCAAATATGGTGTTTTCATTGATGTCAACATTGATGTGCATTTTTTGATGAGCATGAGTGATTGTGGTGATGGAAATCAATTATACAAGTGCAATAGTTTGGATCTGGATCAAAACAAATGTGTTGGCTATTTTTCTAAGTCTTAGAATATAGTTTTTGGTGTACAGTAAACCAATTTTGATGTTCGCATTGCTCCACTGTGAAGAATCAAGTTATGTGGTTGTAAGGAAATTTTGGTGTATGTTGGAGGAACCTAAATCCAAAGTTTCATGTTTTTATGTATTCCGGTGTCAAAGATAGAGATGACAAAGTATCAAACTTGATAGTGATAGTGCTACTAATGCATAGTACATGACTGGAATGCTCTGCATTCCATCGTGGAAGAATATTTGGTTATGCGGTTTTGTGGGATTGCTTACAGGTGTCAGAAGTATGAGTGGTGCAAGTGGCAAGTGTTTTGGAGGTCCACATGTCAAGTAATGCATGAACAGTTGGTTATCTTATTGTTGCATCACCAACAGTGCCGACCTAAAAGGGTTAGTGGTTGTGCAAAGTTAAAGGAAGTTTTGATTGGACTTATGGGAGAAATTATAGGTCCCTTTTGACCTATTTTGATGTGTTCAAGTTTTGGTTTATTTAGTGAGGTGTGTATAGTTGGATCTTGAGTCGATAGGTTGATGTATTACATGTTTCATCTCATTAGGGCAATCTAATTGATGTTGTAGGTGTTTACAGATGTAATGCATATAAAATTTCATTTCAGTGTTGCAGTGATGATGGTGTGTGCAATAGAAAAAGTGTGATGAAAATTCTTAAGCAAAGTATGTGAATGTGATGTGAAGAAGAGTAGACTAGGTGTAAGTGTTGAGAAACATGAAGTTTGTTAAGTTAGTGTATTGAGTTTCAATGGAACTATCTCCAACATATTGAGGATGCATTGTATCAATTCAAATCTTGGAAATGAGCCACCCTTTCTTCTTTCTCTCTTATTATCTAGACAATGAGTCCTATAGAAAATGAGTCCACCTGGAAGTGAGCCTTTTTGTAATATCTTGTAACCGATTATAATATATTATGAGCTAATCCTCACCATGGTTTTTCCCTTCTTGGGTTTTCCACATAAATCTAGTGTTTTTGTGTTATGTGATGTGATGCATGCTTTAATTATCCCTTTCCATTTCTACAAGTTGAATGAAATGTATTGAATACATGTTCAAGTGGTTTCAAAAAATACTAATTCACCCCACCTCTTAGTATTCTAGGTGTTCAACAAGATGCTCAAGAAGGGATAGTCAATTGAATGGAGTACAAAATCAACTAAAGAATTTAGGGATATCAAGAAAGAAATCTCTAAATCCCTTGTATTTGTGAGTCCATATTATCCTAAACCTCTCTAGTTTTTTTGTTTTACTTCATTTTATACTCTTGTTGTTATGTCGTTGCAAAAGAACAAAGATGGATATGAACAAGTATCTTTATTTAGTAAATCACTACAAACAACAAAATTGAAGTATTAAACAATGGAAAAGCATGCATATGCTTTAGTTAGAGTTATGAAGAATTTTTGGTCATATATTGTGGGTGCAAAAATAATTGCATATGTGCTACACCTAGTTTTGAAGGATATCTGCATGCAACAAGAAGCCTTAGGCAAAAAGTGTCACTACATAAAAAAGATCTAGGAATATGACATGGATATACAAACCACTAAGCTGGCCAAAGGTCAAGTCTTGGCCAAGGTTATGGCTAATTCCAACTTGGAGGTTGTAAGAGAGGGGGATCAACCACATCAAGGCCCCAAGTCACAGAGAGCCAAGAGTGGGAGGCTACCCTAACTTTCCTCACTCTAAAGGGGTGTTTGAAATGAGGGACGAGAATGATGAGGACTATAAAGTCCTTAGATCACTCTATAGACCCAAACTTTAGTTTGGGCTAGACAAGCTAGCTTTTTGGAGTCAATTTTGTGCCTTCAACGACTCTCTGTCTGAGGATGGCAATGCAATTCTGGGACATCAATGTGGTACACTAGTGTCTCTCGAGTGCACTAGCGTCTGTACGGCTAGAAAATAATGAACACAATAAAAATTAACAAAAATATCTACTAACAACCTAGCTAATTTAATCTAGATGGTAAAAATAGAATGAGAAAGTGTACAAAATAGATACTAAAATGATAAAGTAAATAGACTAGAACTAAGGTGACGATGATAACCTCACAAAAGTGTTTATTCGTTAGTTAGCTCGAAACACAATTCCACCTACACACAAGAAAGAGGGGAAATTTGTTGGGGCTGCATAGGGGTTTGCCTCAATCAAACCCCCGTTTTGGTGTTTCCACCTCCACGAACAGCCAAATAACAACGATAGATAAATGTATGATAAAGAAGTAAAGAAAGGAAGTACACGAATAACACTACAAAATAGTATATAGCTACTCAACCAAATCATAAAGGAGAGGGGCGAACACGTTACCACCTCCACCAAGAGCTCACTAGCTAATGATGGAGAGAGAGAGTTTGAAAAATCACCACAGCCTCGACTGTGATGAAGGCAGGTGTTGCAAAACCTCAAGCCCCTGATGTAATGGCTTGCTTCACACTTTCTTTATGGAGTTGATAGAGTTTTGTTGTAATGGAGTGTTGAAGTGTTGTTAAGAGTGAAATAAAAGTTGAGAATGCTTGAGAATGCAAGAAGTGATGGGAAAAAAGATGAGTTGAATGAAGAATGGATGAATTTGAAGGAGAAGGGAGAGAATCTACCATTTTTGGGGTCAATTAGTTGAAGGACATTACAAATCATTCCCAATGGGAAGTGTAACGCCTATGCCAACTTTAGATGCAGGAATCTATTAGGGACATAAGTGCACCATGCGGATTTTTGCACATCGTGTGAGCTTCCCCAAAAAATATTATTCTACCAACACAACAGACATATGCCAAGTGGAAGGAAATTAGCAAGCTGATGTGGAATTTTTCCTTCAAATTTGGTTTTCTAAGGTGAGGATGTACACAAGGGGAATTTGTGTAAGGGGTGAAAATCCTCTCCTATACATTTTTCCCCCACTTTAGCAAGCATGAATACTGATGAGTGCTTCAGTAAAGTAGATCAAAGAGCGAATGCGGTTAGAACTTTATACTTGACCCGTTGAGGAGAGACACTACAATCTGGAAAGCTTGAAAGCGTAGGATAGGAAAAGGACTCCATAGCCTCACAAAACTATGAAGCTATAGAATGAAAGTGTCTTAAAGGCTCGCAGACCTAAAAGGAGGTGACCCTCAAGATCTCTCACATGAAGGAAGCCCCGAGATGTAAGCACCTCACAGGCTCACAAACCTACTAGGAAGGTGTCCTCCAAGATCTCTTGCATGGAGGAAACCCAAAGGAAGCACCCTACAAGCCCGTAGACCTGCAGGGAAGGCGTCCTCAAAGATCTCTCACATGAAGGAAACCCAGAAAAAGCACCCTACAAACCCACAGACCTGCAAGGAAGGCATCCTCCAAGATCTCACACATGAAGGAAACCTAGAAAAAGTGCCTTATAGACCTACATGGAAGGTGTCCTCCAAGATCTCTCCCATGAAGGAAACCTAAAGAAAGTGCTCTATAGACCCACAGACCTACAGGGAAGGTGTCCTCCAAGATCTCTCACATGAAGGAAACCCAAAGAAAGCACCCTACAGACCCGCAAACTAGAGGGAAGGTGTCCTCCTAGATTTTTCACATGAGGGAAACCCAAAGAAAGTGCCCTACAGACCCGCAGACCTGTAGGGAAGGTGTCTTCCAAGATCTTTCACATGAAGGAAACCCAAAGAAAGCACCCTACAAACCCGCAGACCTACAGTGGAGCAACCCCCAAGATCTCTCACATGGAGGAATCTTAGAAGAAGCACCCTACAGGCCCGTAGACCTACACGGAGGCATCCCCCAAGATCTCTCTCATGGAGGAAACTCAAGGAAGCAGACTCTATGAAGTTGGAAAGCAGCTTCACAAGCGCACCTGCAAAGTGACATGTTTACCCGCAAATATAACATGTTTGAAAGTGGCCATGTAGGCAAGTAAACGGACAGTCATGCAAACCATTTATAGATTAGAAATATTTCAAAGGGGTCCCTTAGGAACACGGCGTGAAGAAAGGGGTCCACTCAAGGGACACGTTGTTTGAAAGTGCGAAAGAGATGTTTCTTTCTTGAATCGTTTCATCATCAAGGAATCCTTTCAAAAGATGTTCACTTCATCAAGTAATTTGAAAGGAAGAAGATGCCCCCTCATGAGGGGAAGGTTGAATTTTCTCCCACCTCGAGGAAAAATTCTTAAGTTCTTTCTTTTCAAGCCCATGATGAAGGAAACACATTATGTTAGGGTTTCAAGACAAGAATGTGATTCTTTGAAAAAGTTTGCAAAGATTCTCAAGAAAAGATTTGTTTGGTAACAAATACATTTTCTGAAAATTAGAGTGTCATAGGAATGGCGTTGTCACACATGAAAGGGATGACTCGAGCAAAGAAGAGAGAAAGATAAGAAAAAAGTAAAGAAGAAATGAACATCGATAAAGGGCACAGGGGTGATATGATATTTTGGGGCTAGAGCTACTCATAAATATATATATATATATATATATATATATATAAGTATAATAATAGTATATAAAATGAATTGTCATCAACCCCCTACTATATCAGACCATGTGAAGAATGCACGAGAAGACAAAATAAAAATTAAAAAATTGGGTCAACATGGAAGGGAAGCCTAAATTCCCCCAACACTTTGCATCATCCCCAATTTATAGAAAGTCAATCACAAAGATGGAAGAATGATGATACAAATAGAAGGTTTACGACACAAAACCACGCATGTATCCAAGCACCAACAAGGGTGAAAAGGGTCATCCAAGAACACATAGCACGATCACGGGGGAACACATCACAACACACACACATCTCTAATCTAAAGATAAAGAAGAGGCCTCCCCCTAACACTGATCGATCAAGAGGTCATCTGCTTCCCATTCCAGATCATCATAGGGGGGAGGATGAGCCTACAGTGGTGTGATGTTAAGAGGAGGAGCTTCTAACCCTCCTGCAACAAGGGCTAAGGAAGAAGGCCACGCAAGGTCTCCTCCACTCTACTCTTGTGGAGATATGGTCAATGATTTCATGATGATTGTTGACAAGGTCCAAACTTCATCCAGAGAGTTAAACATGCACTTCACCAGAGTGCTATGTTGTACCTCAACGAATGGAGAAGGTTATGCCTAAGATTCACTGCTAGGCTCACCAAGTGACTCAGTAGTGGTGACGAACTCAAGGAAAGCTAGGACTGGTTTCATTACCAAAACATAACAAGTCAACACAGGACCACCTTTCAGAGAAGGTGGGCTACTCTTACATCCTTTATTACTGGAAGGACCACTCTCCACCTTTTGATCTACTGGGGGACATGAACTCCCCATAGATGAGGCAAGATGTATGGAGGAAGAGGAGGAAGAGAAAACTATGACAAATACCATTGAAGTGTTCAGCATATCCACGGGTTTTGGGAAAGGCAGGACATCTGGAAGGGACATCAACAAAGGTGGTTTTGTCAAAGGAGTGATGAACACCTGCACCTTTTTAGGGTCAGGCACTTTCATACTCACAATGGAAACTAGAAGCAATGCAGAGCTTTGTTGAATGGAAGCAAAGGGGAGGAGAGAGGAGGACATCGTAGGAGGCCTTGATACAGGGGCGGTCATCTCCTCTTCCTTCCTCTATAAGGCAACCTACCAAGCTGCGAGAGCCTTTCATCAGCACTTGTGTTCACATGTGAGGTGATTTCTATGACTCTTCGAGCTAGAGATTGGAGGTTGTGAAGGAAAAAAAGGCTCCTACTCAGCCATGGGAGTGTCCTCGACAGCTGTTTCTAGTGGAGAGATAAACTCCTAAGTGGAAGCAGGAGGAGCAGGTTGAGAAGTAGCAAGGGGAGTTGGCTCTAGTGCCTTGGCAACAAGCCTCTTCCCATTTATTGCCTTGGGAGAAAAAGTAGTAGGAGGCCATGGAGGCTGAGACATAGAAGATTCCCCATGGGAAGCCTTTTTCCTGCTATACTGAATGGGCCTAGGCTCTGTGGGTAGAACAGGAAGCTCAAATGCTTGACGCTTGGACTTTCGCCAAGAGGACACCATAGGATTCTCCCACAAATGTGGAATAGAGTCTGAAGGCGCCACAGTAGGGTGAGAAGGAGCATTAGACTGAATAGTAGAAGAGGAAGAAGGAGGATCTCGGGACCACTTCTCTTCTTCCCTCCTACGTGCCTTGGTGACATCACTGTCAACTTTTAAGAAAGCCCTATGTTAAAAAACATAAGGTGATGGAGGGTATCTCACTCTTGGTGTTAGGTGCCCTCTCTTGTAGTTATGTTAAGTTCAATACAAAAGGTCCTTCCTAGGTGGAAGAGGACCAACAGGTGTAGGCCAAGAGTAATCCAAGGAGTAACTACCACAGGAAACCGACGATTTATAACTGGTGTCATAAACTACATGCATGAAACCCTCATGGATAAATTTTAAACATTTATGCATGACCGAGGGTACTGCATTCATAGCTACTAACCAAGGGATACCCAGTTTCACTCTGTAGAGTTCAAACCTAGGGATTATGTCAAACAGAAGCTTCATAGATTTAGGTCCAACCAAAATCGACAAAACAATACTACCCAAAGGAGGTACGAAAAGTCTATCATGTGTGCAAATGGTGGTCACTGGTGCATTGTACCCATCTTTATACAAAAATTTGATTAGCATAATCTCCTTGGTTATGATGTTTACTTGAGATGTCAAATCAACAAGAACACCTACTACAATTTTTCTGTTGATTTTCATAGGGATGTGGAGAGGAGATGGTTCCCTATTAAAACCCATCAGCAAATCCTGTGAGGTGAAGATTATGCCAATACCACCGCTCACAAGTTGCACAAAGGGGATAGGTTGATGCAAGAAAGAGGCCATCATATGCAATAAACGACACTCTCATAAGGCCCCCCAAAGGTTGTAAGATAGGACAGTGACCCAATTAAGGTTTCATTGTGCAACACTTTCGGAACCTTCCAACTATGCCTACTAGTGGTCACAAGTTGGGTTGTAAGGCGAAGGCCTCACAACACTCACACCTACAACACTCCTAGAATACGAGGAAAGGAACTTTTAGTATCACCAAATGGAACCAAAATGGTTCATGTTGGGTTCACCAAAAATGTAAGAGGGGGACCAACCACGTCAAGGCCCCAGGTCATGGAGAGCCAAGAGCGGGAGGCTGTCCTAACTTACCTCACTCTAAAGGGGTGTTTGAAATGAGGGACGAGAATGATGAGGACTATAAAGTCCTTAGATCACTCTGTAGACCTGAAATTTAGTTTGGGCTAGGCAAGCTGGCTTTTTGGAGTCAATTTTGTGCCTTAGAAAGCTCTTTGTCCAAGGATGACAAAGCAATTCTAGGACGTCAGTGTGACACATTGGCATCTCTCAAGCACGTTGGAGTTCGTACGGCCATAAAATGGTGAAAACAGTAAAACTTACCAAAAACACCTACTAACAGCCTAGCTAGTTTAATCTAGATGATAAAAACAGAATGAGAAAGTGTGCAAAATAGATACTGAAATGATAAAGTAAATAGACTAGAACTAAGGTGATGAAGATAACCTCACAAAAGTGTTTATTCACCGCTCAAAATTCATGTCCACCTACACACAAGAAAGAGGGGAAATTTTTTGGGGCTATATAGGGGTCTACCTCAGTCAAACCCTCGTTTTGGTGTGTCCACTTCCATGGACAGCCAAATAGCAATGATAGAGAAATATATGATAAAGAAGTAAAGAAAGGAAGTACATGAATAACACTACAAAATAGTATATTTCTACTCAACCAAATCGTAAAGGAGAGGAGTGAAAATATTACCACCTCCACCAAGAGCTCACTAGCTAATAACGGAGAGAGAGAGAGCTTGAACAATCACCACAGCCTCGACTGTGATGAAGGGAGGTGTTGCAAAACCTCAAGCCCTTGCTGCAATGGCTTGCTTCACACTTGCTTGACAAAGTTCATAGAGTGTTGTTATAATGGAGTGTTGAAGTGTTGTTGAGCGAGAAATGAAAGCTGGGAATGCTTGAGAATGCAAGAAGTAATGGAAAAAAAGATGAGTTGAATGAAGAATGGATGAATTTGAAGGAGAAGGGAGAGAATCTGTCATTTTTGGGGTCAGTTGGTCGAAGAAGGATGTTAAAAATCAATCCCAATGGGAAGTGTAACGCCTCTGCCAACTTCTGATGCAGGAATCCATCAAGGACATAAGTGTGCCATGCAAACGTTTGTGCATCACACAAGTGTCCCTGACAAATATTCTTCTACCAACACAATAGACAAATGCCAATTGGAAGGAAATTAGCAAGCTGATGTGGAATTTCACCTTTGGATTTGGTTTTCTAAGGTCAGGATGTACAAAAGGGAAATTTGCATAAGGGGTGCAAATTCGCTCCTATATAGAGGCATAAAAAATAAATGAGGTAAATATTGTCGTTGTTGTAATATGTGTTTTGTATGATGATCCATGGTACATAGACATTTTTATCTGGTAAACA
Source organism: Sequoia sempervirens (assembly GCA_007258455.2). Lineage (NCBI taxonomy): Eukaryota > Viridiplantae > Streptophyta > Pinopsida > Cupressales > Cupressaceae > Sequoia > Sequoia sempervirens. The sequence continues at coordinate 201,402,025 of VDFB02000008.1, forward strand.
TGAATTGTCCATCCTCCATGGATGAGAAACAAAGAAGGACCCTCAAATTGTATTCACAAAGGTATGTGTTGGTCCAAGATGAGTTGATGTGGAGAAATCACGAAGGAATCTTGCTCAAATGCCTAGATAGAAAGCAAGCTAATGAAGTAATAAAGGAATGTCACCAAGGATTGTGTGGTGGACATTTCAAGGGAAAGACCACTGCACATAAAATATTGAGAGTAGGTTTTTGGTGGCCCACATTGTTCAAGGATGTTGTAGAAATGATCAAGAAAGTGTGATGCTCATCAATAGTTTTTGGGCAAGCTGAAGTTTATGTTACAGTCTATGTGTTGCTTCATTAGTTGAGACCCCTTTTTCAGTAGTGGGGGATCAATTTCTTGGAGAGATACAAGAAAATTATAGTAATGGATATAAGTGAATTCTCGTAGACACATATTACTTTACTAAGTGGGTTGAGGTTGTCCCAACCAGTAGTGCAATGCCTGGGGTGGTGATCAAACTTTTAATCAACAAAATTATAGCCAGGTTTGGAGTCTCAAATATGATTATTTTTCATAATGCTATGTGTTTCATTTCAAAGGATATACAATATATGTGTTTTAAGTTTACTATTGGCCTGGTGCATTCTTCCCCTTACCCCCCCCCCCAAAGTAATGGAAAAGATGAGTCTAGTAATAAAAGCTTGATGAAGATCATCAAAAGGACTCTAGATCATACTAAGAAAAGATGGGATGACAAGCTCAAGTATCCTCTATGGGTTAATAGAATCATCGTCAAAGAGGCCATTGAACACATCCTATTTGAGCTAGTGTATAGAAAAAAAGCTAGGATTCCTATCAATTTAAGGCTACATGTGTATCAAATGTTGTAGGACATGGATTGTGACCAATGTGATAAAATTTACATTCGTGTCATGGAATTAATTCAATTGAATGAGCATCAAAGAGCAACTCATGATAAGAGCATTCAAAGTAAGCAAATCATGAAGAATATGCATGATAATAGGGCATCACCAAGGGAATTTCATGTTGGTGATTTGGTCCTTTTATGGAATACCAAGTCTGAAGATAAGGGAAAGCATCAAAATTTGACCCCTTATGGATTGGACCTTATGGAGTAGTTGAGCGATATGATTTTCATGTATATCTTCTCATGGATATAGAAGGAGAATTGATGGAGCTTCCCATGCATGGACATCATTTGAAGCATTACTTCTCCTAAGTGAAGGAGATTCAAATTTTGATTGGTGAGTTGAAAGATAGATCTTCCATATTTTGATTTTGTTTTCAAGTAGTCTTGATTCTAGCTTTGCTCAAGATGGTGTTTTGTTGAAGTTGATAAAATTTTGTGGTTTTCTCAGAGATTTAGGATCTCACTATGCTTGCAAGTGGCACATGTCCCCAACCAGAGCCACTATTGGTACTCAATTTCTCATTGTCCTTTTTTCTTGAGTCCCTTCCCCTTCTATGCCTTAGCAATATTTTCCCAAGTTTATAACTAATTTGAGATATCTACCATGGGTGGTCTTTTGTTAAAAAATTTAGCATAGTTGGGTACATCATGAGAAATTAGGCCCAATTTCATTTTGAAATTTTGCAAATTTTTCTAAGGGGTGAAAGTTATTCCTTTGTCGGTTTTCACCTTCCAATTGGCCCAAGTGTGATTCCAATGATTTTTCCCACAAGTGTAGTTCAAATAGGTTTTCCCACAAAATGTAGAAAAGTAAAATATGCCTAAGAGTTAGTCTTACAGGATTTCATCAGTCATTTTAACTTACCTTTTTGTCCACTTGTGTCTTATTCACCTATCTTTTTCCTGCAATGTACGATTCTAATCGGTTTTCCACATACCTCTTTTTCTTATGAACTTTTGACTTGCTATTGAATTTTTCAAGCTTTCTCATCCAAACTTAATAATCCGTTGTCTTTCATTTGGTTTAGTTCAATTCTCTCACATCCAATTCTTACCCTTTTCTACACATTCCATTTTTTGTTAATGTCACCTCAATCCTTGTCAACATCATCCCACTCCAAACCATCACATGCCATCATATTTATTACTAACATTATGATGTCATGCTAACTTCATCATCAAAAAATTTCATCTAAATTAGATTTTGAATCATTGTGAGGTTGGCTAGTCCTATTTTGATGGTTTTTCCATAGGTTCACTTGTAGGTGTAATCATCACAAACAATGTCAATGCAAATAACAAAATTTCTAGGCAAAGGAAGTGAAGTGAAACATTCCAATTTTAAGTGCAGTTCATTTGGAGCTCCCGACATCGCATGAACTAAATAGGAGTCTAAGTTTTGCAAAAGGAAAAAAGTGAAGGGAACTAATTCTTGCAAATGTTTCTAAGTGAAATGGTTGTCCATTTGAAGGATCGTAATTGTAGTTTCTAATTAACCTTCTACATAAGCATGATAGAGGTAAATAAAATAAGAAACATAACACCTAATGAGTTACATGGGGCTTTGAGATCCTCACAAACATGTTGGAAGCCAATATCTCGCATATGGAGTTTTGTAGGGATTCAAAGGTCTACAAGACCTTGCGAGAAATACCAATAACATTCAATTATATCCACCAAGGGTCTAAATTTTCACCAGAAATGTATTAGACCATTTTTTCCACTTGGTTTTGATAATATATTTTGAAGGGGCTCGTTTCTCATCTTACATTTATATTAGGGTTGATCACCTGCATCTTGTAAGGAGACAACTTCCCACATATGCTAAAAGGAAAAAGAGAAGATATAGGAGTAGGTTGGTGAACTAAACCTATATCAAATGAACTTTGGTGTTTTGTGATAGTTTCAAATGAACCCTCAAGGCCCACAAAACTTCATTTCAATGTGTAGAAGGATCCCATGATTTTTTTACATTTGATTTTTCATCATTTGGGCTCCAAATTTTCATTTCAACTACTCTTCTACCAAGTTAGGTGTCGTTAATGCAATCTTTCATTAGCCATGGCCTACCATGTGACTCCATGAATTTGTTTGGGTGCCAAGGACATCAAAGATTAAATTTTGATTTTAGCTACTACCATTATTTCTAAATAGTCACATGTTCAATTTCTTATCGATAGTTCCCAGAAGTGAATTGTGACCTATACGTGCTATTATTGCATACCAACCCTTGTTTCTACCTACTTTCACTTATGGTACTGCTTCTTCCAACTGCTAGAAGTTATCGTGGAGGTTTTCCATTGATCCAAGGCATCCATTTTGGGGGAAATTTTATTCAAGCGTTGATTTTGAAGTGACTATAATTTTTAATTTTAGGGTTTTCTCCTCCTACATGTTTTATTGGCAAATGACTCATTTTTGAGGATTGGAGGGTACAAACATAACAGAGCAAAATAATATTTTGAAGGGAATAAATTACATAAAATCAGTTGTAGAGCAGTGGTAAGGATGTAAGGAATGCTTTACAACTGTAAAAGGCATATATTGTAATGTCATTTTCAGTCTTATGTCTCCATTGGTATGTATTTAAACTCAAAAAACATATCATTTTGAGATGTTTTCTTCAACATATTTTCTATTGTGAATGTAAATACTATTTGATGAATTTGATGAATTTGATGAATTTGATGAGTTCTAAGTTTGTTATAAATGTGTTGTAACAACTCTTTTGTGTATTTTCATATGGGTTTAGATAGTTTATTGATGGATTACTAAGTAGATAAGGTTAAAGTGATATTTTTTGATATTTGGATAAGAAGATCAACTATAGTTATCCTCCTTCATTTCTATTTACCCTTACTTATTGTGTCTTTGTGGCCTTGGAGTAAGCACCAGTCTCTTATATGTACTCAAATCACTCAAATTAAAACAAAATCATAAAGCTTATTCATTTTCAATTCCAGATTGTGTTGTTCATGATATCATAGTGTGTAGGGAGTAAAGAAAACCATTATCTATGAATTATAGAACTCACCCCATCTTGCATTTGTTTCCAAGGTGTTATATCAAATATATAAGGGTTAAAGATAACCAATTTACTTAGTCTGGTGACAGATCTAGGGGATGAGTAAACAAGTTTGGTTTGGCTACCATCAAATTAATTATTGCTTATCATAGGTGATTTCTATACCTTCTAAGGTATACCCTTGGGAATACCCTTTGAAGTTTAAGTTGAGCTCAAAGTGTAGAATATAAAACCCAATCTTGTTGAGTCAACTTGAAGTCCTCCATAGTTTTGTAGATGAACTGATTTTTCTCACATGTTGACAACGTTAGCTTTGTGAGTAGAATTTTGTTCTAGGAAGTGGAGTAGAGATTTTGAGACCAAACACTATGCATAATGCAATTGATTAATAAATAAGGATTTTTTTTTTCTTACTTTAGGTCACACAAAATGAAAAAAAAGGGATATACAAATAGGAATCCATATTCTTTACCATTTTAAACAAGGATTTCACTTTTATTTCTCTTACTTCATGTTAGATGAGTGTGGGAGCAAAGTATCTACATAAAAGTTATAATCCTAATTTGACAAAATAAAAAAATTAAACATCAAAAAATTAATAAAATAAGCATTATAGTTTGTTGTTATAAAATTTAAAAAAAAAAAAACTTGATCAATTATTCATTTGTAAAACTAAAATAATGAATTTAAAATTTAAAAATTTTAACTAGCAACAATGTAAATTGTAAACTTGTAAGTTAATTACTAAATTTTTAAATTGAAAAATAAAAATTAAAAATTAAAAAAATCATGAAAGAAGCTTGCCTAGGGGCTTGAATAATGATTTGAATCATTTAATTCACTAGTGGATTGATGTCGCTCTTCCTCTTGCTCTTCCTTAATCCAAATGCCTTCACTCTCACTTTTATATCTTGTTGTTGCAACTTTCAAATATGTTATTAAAAGTTTTAAGTGAGTTGGAATGGGGCTTAGATGCTTATTTTAAAGTTTTTTTTTAATGTTTAGGGTTTAGGTGAGGCCCATAGACCATTAGGGCACACACTTTGAATTATTTTTATTTTTATTTTTAAAATGACTTTTATGATGTGCATCACTAGGGGTGCCTAGTCATCTTTGGGAAGTTCAAAGGACTCCTAAGAGTCCCCTTGAATGTCTTAAGGATGTCTCAACATCCCCCAAAGGCTCCATTTCCCCCTCAAAAATATCCCCTTTGAGAGGGAAACATCTTAAAAATGTCCCTAAAACCTTGGTGGTGATGGTGGGACAATGGGGGATGTCTCCTCCAAATCCCCATGTCTTGGAGATGTCCCCATTTTAAAGACATGGGGATTTTGGTGGGGGTCATGTTCTTGTGGAACATTACATATAAATATATAATATTTACTACACTTCCTAAAATAAAAACACAACAAAAGAATTACCAACTAGTAAATAAAAACTATATTGGTAACAAAAGATGAAGTGTAATAGTCTATCAACAAAAAATATTAAAGAGTCAAACACATATTTTAAAAAACTAAAACTAGAAAATTAGTATAGATATCTTAAATACATCTATCTAAAGTATGGAGATATCTATACAAAGTTATTTTTAGATACATTTAAGATATTTTTTATTTACAATTTTAATTAATTATTTACTCATCTTAAATGTAATTATATCAATAGTGTCAAGGTTTTATGAAAATAAATCATTTCAATAGTTTTATATGTTATTTTTTGAAAAATTTAAATACAAACAAAATAGATTATTTATTTCACAAAATATTTATTAATTTAATCTACTTCAACTACACAAATAGATAACTAAATAAATGACAAAGTTAATTTATTTTACTTTGGAATTAATTTATAGAATGAAATCTAAGCAAAGTAAAATCAAATTTTATTTATTTATTTATTTATCTGCTTCTTTTATTTAAGAGGTCAAATGTATAATAAAAATAATAATTTTAATTTTTAAATATATGTTTAAAGAAGAAAGATTATGTATAAAAAATATAAAATACAAAACAAATAAAATATACGATGGACATTGTCGACTGAGGATATTAGTATGGGTCGATTACGCTTGATTCATGAAGCTATCGAAGGATATTCATGCCACTAATACTCAATCTTAAACAAGATCATTCAAATGAAAGCTAAGCTAAACATTTATTAAAACTAAACATTATGAACTATGAAAGCATTTAAATGTCTACTCTAATCCATCTAAAACTTATCTCGTTTTGGAATTCGTGTCGTGTTGATGTGGAACAATGACCCTTTCCCAATCCTATGACTAGTGAGCTTTTTCCAATCGGTTCTATTGAAGAGAATCGATGAAACTGTTGTGATATGTGAATGAAAACATTATTTTAATTTAAAATGAGCATGATGTAAAAGTTAATCTACCATGATTTTATGATAAATGATTTAGATATGCAATTGCTAAGCTAATCTAAATGAGATTTAAACCAAAAAGATTCAAACCCTAATTATCTAATTAGCTAAATGGATGCATAGAAGCCATTAATGGAAGCTAAGCTATTATGCGACTATTTTAAGCTAAAATATGCTAAATGTGAGTAAAGTGTGAGTGTGAGTGATTTCAACAACATAATTTTGCTCTGAAAGATGGATGATGGATCCATTTGTCTCCAAATAGTGAGCTATTTATAGGAAAGCAAATGAGAAATGAAGGGTTAAGATAAAAAAAGCTAATCAATTGTCAAGGATGGAGGAGATAAGAGGCATGGATCATGGATTCTCATCAATAGATGAGAATGCAAGATGAGATTTAATCAAGGGTTCTCATTCCTTCCAAACAAACACACTTTTGACCTATTTAAGAGGTCAAAGGTTAACTTGCTCAAGAGGTTTCAAGTTTAACTTGCTCAAGAAACCAAGTGAGAATATTCCCTTTTTCAAATGATTAGAGGAGAGAGAATATTCTCTGGAATATTCTCATGGGTGAGGAAAAATGATATTTAGTTAATTAAAACTAAATTTGATTGTGCAAAGGAGGAATATTCCCTTTGCAAGTGGGAGGAATTTGGATTAATTAGATAATTGCTAATTAAACAAGGTTTTAATCATGCAATTAGGGGATTGAGAAGAATAAAGTGATATTCATTAAATTAAATGATTTAATGAATGGGAGAAAGGTGAAATGACATTTAATTAAATAACTTAGGGTTATTTAATTAAATAAGAAGACGTAGGGAATTAAATTAAATAGTTTGATTTATCTAATTTAATGAGATGAAATGTTAGTGTGAAAGGGGGAAATTAATCTGATTAAATGAATTAGGTTAATAGATGCAAATGACATAATTAATTAAATAGTTAGGCTAATTCAATTAATTAAGCAAAAAGAGGATGGATTTGAGAGAAATGATGTTAGTATACCTGATTCAAGTGCATGATATTACTCGGGATATTTTTTAGTGTCTACATTTTGCCCCTCTTTGAAGCAAGGTACCTGTTGCTTCAGTTCAAAGACTGATGCTCTTTGGATTACAAACTGCTACTCATATCAATTTTCTTTTTTTTAATTTTTAGATGCCCCACTACTGAAGGATAACGCTGATTCCCTACCCCCTTGACAAATCGGGCAGAAATTTTGAATTTTGGGTTGATTTCTCGATAAAGGTGAAAAGTTGCCCCAGGGGTCCAAAAAGGCTCAAAGATGCAAGACACATGTCAAAAATGAAAAAGACGATGCAAAATAAGCTCCAGTTTGGTAAAATTGGTGAAAATGTTGATAAACCCTAGCTTTAAGGTTAAATTAGGGTAAAAACCCTTAATTTTGATGTATAAGTAAGCCAATAAGGGTCACTTTCAATTCATTTGTGCATTCACACTTTAAGGAATTCTTGCAAATTGAGCTTTGACCCTCTAACAAAATGGTACAATGAGAGCTCCCACGACACATTTTCGACTGGGTTTGAGAGTACCAGTGGCTTCCAAGCTCAGGACCACTGGTATGTAAGGGTATGTGTAGGATCATCATGGAAAAAACAAGCCCTTAAGTGGCAAAAAAATTAGAAAAATCAAAGTTAGGCAACTTGACGTAAACATTTGAATAAGTTATCTATACTATTTCAAGAATATGTAATAATACAATATGTAGCAAATTGAATGTAGTTTCTAAACTACTATGTTTGATTAAGAAAGAAAAATCTATTTGGTGAAAATTTGAAATTTCAATGCAGTGGTACTTAAATTTTAGGGAAAAAATAAGAAGTAGGTGTTTTTCTAACCACCCTGACCACAATAAAATGATAAAAAAAATTTATAAGATTTTAGATATAAGTAGAGGACTCATGCCCTAATGTGATACATATTTTTTTATAATTTTTTTCCAAGTAAATAATTAATTGTGAATTTTTTTATTACAACTTTTTTAAAAAATATAAAAAAACTCATATGTCTAACCACTTTAACTTGGTCAAAACTTCATGAAATTCAATTTTTTAATCTATAGTATGCAAAGCATATAATGTGACGGATGTTTTCAGATTCAAAATGTGATAAGTTGAAGAGTTATAGATGTTTTAATCAACCTATCAATGGGACTTTAAGTCGTAATTTGAATAGAAAATAAATAATAATTACTAATTAAATTCAAAGTAAAGCATAATTTATATCAGTGGAAAGTTGAGAATCTCCTTTAAAAACCCTTTTTGTTTCATCAATTTTGGGTAAAAAATAATCGTCAACCACATACCCTTCATATTGCCACTTTTTGGCCCATCATGATACTGCATATACCCGTAACTCAAAACTTGATTTGAAATTTGACTTTTTGATGCATTTATTGCTTTTTGAATTTTAAACTTTGGCCACGTCACTATATAGCGACGCTAAAATTAGAATCAACAACACTAAAATGAATTTTAGCGACACATATGTGTATTGTGACACAATTCACAATTTAGAATTAGGGTTTCCAATTTTAAATTGTGATGCATATGTTTATAGCGACGCACTTCCCGATTTGAAAATTAGGGTTAAGGTTTCCAAAGTTTAAATTATGATGCATATGTGTTTGGCGACGTGATTTACAATTTGAAATTCCTTGGGCGTTGCAATTTAGAATTTGAATTATAGCAACGCTATTGTCATTTTGGAGCCAAAAATTCCAAATTGAGTAAAAAAAATTTGGATTTTGATGTCGTGCCACTTTGTGGGTGTAGGAGGTCATTCCACCCTTGATGTCTCGTGAACACCAACCCACAATTTTGGAGAGGCTTGGTAATTTATCCAAGTTGCTCTAGGAGCACTTGGGGGAGATCGGTTTATGGTACGTTGCATATATTCCCATCGTCTAGACACATCTGGCTATGATGACGGGGCTATGCAAGAGATGGCACAGTGAGACTTCATCTTTCCATCTTCCGACAAGCGAGGCAACAGTGACTTTAGAGGATGTATGGCAGATTCTGTGTTTTCCAATACATGGCAAGTGTGTGATTTATGATGTCAACATTGGATATGATGCTTGCCACAAGGTGATGGAGATTGAGGACCTCGTTCTAGTCACTTCACATATCGACCTTGAGATGTATAGAGGTCAATTGCCCACATTCATATTGATCATTGTAGCCATCATTTCTATTTTGGTCGCTCATAACTGATGGAGCAGAGGATTTAGCCCAGGATGGGGCTTGGCATGACATAGGATGCTTTATAAGAGGACACTATTTGTATAGGGGCTAGTGATGTTGGCCTCATTGTATCATGATATGCATGACTTTGTCTACTGCAATGGAAAAGTTAATGGCACAGGGGTTACCTTGCTTCATATTTGGGCTTGGGAGCATATTTTAGTGCTCTGATCAATCATACATATGGCTGATATTGAGTCGGATGATCCTGTGGTTTGGCGATATAAGGGCGCCATCGCTCTCCAGCATACAAGGTAGTTTGGATTCCATACTGGCTTAGGGTACTCGACAATATGATAGTATTTAGATGGTGACCCTAGCTCTAGATGCCAGTGTGGTATGATGACACACAACAAATTTTATTTGCCAGATAGACCTAGTACATGTAGGGTCAAGACCATACTATTATAGAGAGATATCTACTAGACAGGGTGGCTCAATAGTTTGGCGAGTAGAAAGATAGGCCCAATGATTCATATAGGGCCATCTTTGCAAGATCAACTCAAGAGGTTCCCACATTGGGACCTACTATCCCAGCTCTAGAGGTGGTTGAGGGTTTTCAACAGTTAGTGGCACAACCATGGGCATACAACCAGGGACAGGCAGACGCACAGACAATGCCTACATATGATGCATCGTTTACACCCCCTCATCGGTTGATAGATCCTACAGGTGCTCCTCCACGAGAGAGACAGAGGGAGGGGAGTAGGCAGGGGTAGAGGCAAGGGCCAGGATGGCCAAGATGGGAAGATTCTTGAGGCTCCACCAGTGGGACAACAACCTCCTGTTCATCTGGAGCTCGTGTAGCAGTAGCCCATTCAACCACCACCGGGACCATATCCCTGAGACGTACAAATTTAGTAGCTGCAATAATAGGTGCAGACAATTACAAGTGAGCAAGATCAGGCCTGCCAACCGATTTTGGTGATCATTGTCAAGAAGGACCAGGCCAGACACCAAGTTTTGGCTATTATTACATAGATAGACCATGCGAGGTAGCAGGTATAGGCTATGACTACTAAGAGAGATTAGGAGATCAGTCACCGCCAACAGTTGGAAGCGATGACAACAGCTACACAGGGCAGGACTATATCTTCCCAGCTATACATAGAGGTTGTGATTGAGGCAGCCTATTACAGGATGCACTATCACAAAGATGTTTCATAGGCACTCAGACAGCTTGACTACTCATAGAGGAGTGATGCACGACCCAGGGCCGAGGATCAGCCAGAGAGACAGGCCAGAGAGGGTAGTAGCCATCAGGGCTAGCTTGATTATACATGCACTTTTTTATTTTGTTGCCCTATTCTTTGATATAGATATACATTCATGGGCTTCTTTTTTATAGCCTCATGGATATTATATTTATGATGGATATACATACACTGATTCAGATATTGTACCATGACAATCATGATTTTTTGATAGATATATGATAAGAATTCGATGTGATGTGATGTGTTCATCTTATTTCATGCTTATGATTGTATGGATGCATATGATGTGAGATGATATGCTCATATTTTATCATGTATGGATGCACTTTATTTATGCCTATGCGATATGTGATGATATGATATGGATGGATGCAATGTTTTTTTTTTTTTTCGTTATCTTTTCATGATATGCCATGGGATGGATGATATGATATGCAAATGTTATGGATGCATTTCTTTTTGTGTATTTTATATGCAATTCATGATCATGAAAATGCATATGGAAAATACATATGTTATGCTTACGATAATGATAATGCAATGATTTAAGATGTTTAAAATAACAAATCTATATTATTTTGCGCAACTTAAATGATAATGCAGGATGTATGTTTTATGATATGCTATGGTATGCAATGGAGTATGCATGCTAATGGTTTGTGGATGCAGGATGGATGGATTGATGATGTTTTTTTTGTACTGACATGATACTAGGTTAGCGTGGAGAGAAGATAGAAGAAATAAGGTGAATACAAAGATGTTGGTAAATGGATATCCCACCTGCAAAACAAATCTCACTTTAGGTGATCCATGTAAGATTCATCATTTTAGTTCTCCTTCTGAGGTAAGTTGCTCTGATTTCTTATCAATTGGGAAGGCTGCCATAATATGTAAGGAAAATGTTGAAAAGATTTATTTAAAGGTTGAGGAAGTTGACCATGTAATTGGTAAAGTCTATGTTGTTGAGAATGTGATTGAGGTTGATAATCCTGGTGAAATCAAGCATACTAGTTTGCTATTTGAAACTAGTAATGATAGGGATATGCATGTAAATTTTAAATCTTGTTGTGACCTCTTGAATAATAATGATGTGCCCCTAATGGATGCCCTTTATGTTGACATGCATGAATCAGAGCAAAACAGAGTGGTGTTCCATGAGTTGAGACCTCATGAGAAGGAAGTGGTACAACACAAGTCTGCATCAGCAATTGATGATCTTCTAAATCAGGTGTTGTCTTTCCACTATCCTCTATGTTGTAATGATTTTCAGTTTGATTATGACATTGGGGACAATAAAATGTGTTTGTGGGTAAATCATGACAAGGCTGACAACCCACAACTGTTAATATTTCAAACTTTATACCCTCATAATGGATTTATTGCACATAAACTTTACATTTCTAAGTATAAAGATGAATTTGCTAGATTCATAACCATACCTAGCAAATTAAGACTTTTGCACATAATGAAAAATCAATTAAGTGAATGTACAAATTTTTACAATTTTATGTTTGTAGAGCTCAGATTTGGAGTTAGTTTAGGATTAGGATTGGTTAGTTTCAGTTTTTTTAGTTTAGTTGGTTTTCTTTTTGTTTTGTTTTCTTTTATTAGTTTTGGTTTCTTTTATTTCGTCCTGTCTTTCTTTTTATGTGTCCTCTTGTTTTTGTTTTTATTTATGGGTTTGTTTGTTTTGTTTTGTTTTGGTCTTTGGTTGTTTGTTTGTAGGTTTTTGTTCTCTTTTTCTATTTTGGTTTTGTTGGTTTGTCATGTCTGCCTGCTCTTTTCTTGTGCTCCTCTATTTTCTTCTCTATTTCTTTTCTTTCTTTTGGGGGTTCCTCTCATTAACAATAGAAGCTGAGTTGTATGCAAGTTATGTCAAAAGGTGAATTTGTTGAGAGTTTTGTATCAATATTTTCAAACACTTGATCAATCAGTAACTCTGAAAACTTTGATTTACCTTCATCCATTTCAAACTAGGGAATGTTAGCATAAATTAGAACTTGGTGCATTATGAAATTTCTGAGGAGTCTTTGAAAGCCTAACACGATTTGCACATCTTAAGAAATCCATCAGTTAGTTTACATAGGGTGGGCTAGCTCTATTCCAAGTGAAATATCTAAAGGGTTACATTTCTTTCACGATGTCCACGATGGTTCTCAACCTGCTACTTAAGCTTCACTGCTTGAGGACTGAGGGAAACCAAAAAATATACTTTAAAATAATCAACATATGAGAAAAAAAAAAGAGGAAATACGAGTAAAATTTGAAAATGAACTCAATCAGCAAGGGTGATTTGAATATCTCTACCGGGGCTATGGATGCCTGACTGGCAGTAGAGCAATGCTTAGAGAGAACTAGAGGTACCTCTGTCGGGGCTATAGACGCCTGATAGGTAGCAAAGCTATGCCCATAATATCATTGCATGTTGGAAGTGTAACTCACAACTATGTAGCTTGGGTAGAGTTTGCTTCCACTTTGATCATGACAACTCTGATGGAGGGAAATTAATCATTTGCACACACAAATAGATTTTAGTTTCATCTTGGATCTTTGTTGTGTCCCATTTTTTTTATTGTGAATTTTTACTTCTTAGATTGTTGTAATGAGCGTAAACCAAAGATTTTAGGTATTTGGAGGGTTACGCGTTTTAAAATGCTTAGAGAATTTTTCTAGTCGAGTTGCCATTTGTTATGCCTTGCATACACGCCAGAACTTTTGCTTGGAAAAGTTGGGGACCCCCTCTATTTTCCTTCGTTCCATTGTTTGGTTTTGTAGTGTTTGTGCTTTACCATTCTTGTTTTCGTCCTTTCTCGTGCCTTGTTCATTTTCTTTGTCTTTGTCAAATTTGGGTTTGGACGAGAACTTGCACTCTACACTTTTGGAAAGTTCAAGTTCTCATTTCTATCCCTACTTCAATCTCTATTTTCTTGTCGTCGTTGTTTTGTTGGGATTGGATTGCGGGATGGAATCAACACCTAACACCTTTTGCGGTTTCAAGTTCTGGTTTCACCCTAACTCTGATCTCCATTTCCTTTGTGTTTCTTTTTTTTGGTTTGAGTTCAAGTATCGGACCAGAACCGGAACAAGGAACCTTTCCAAGGTTCTTGTTCTTGGTTTTGTCCCGATCCCGGTTCCTACATTTGTTGTGTGTTTGTATTTCAAGTTTGGGTTTTGTACGGGAACCGACACCTTGCACTTTTGAAGGTTCATGTTCCGTACTCGTTCCCGATCCTAATCCCCATCTTTTTGTGGCATCATTTGCTTTTTTCCTTCATTTTTGTTGTCTTGTTTGTCTGTCTTCATCCTCATCTCCTCGTTTCATTTTTGTATCGTCCATCCTATCTTTAGAGTCTCGAAAATCCAAAAAAAGGTATAAAATATCAAAAACACAAAAAAAAATCTAAAATATAAAAAATACAAAAAAAAAAGATACAAAAATACAAAAAAATCAAAATTTGAAAATTACAAAAAATTATAAAATTCAAATATCCCAAAAAGTTAAAGTTAGAAAATATATACTAGTAATAATCTCGAAATGGAGGACCACACGAAACAGAGCTTGCATTTTTCCATTAACAGTACCTTTTCAAAAATTTATGCTTGTTCTATAAAGGCCAAGGGTTTTCATGGGGCATGAAGGGCTCCATCAATTGGTCTTCCCAATGTTAATGGTGTAGTTTCCAATAGATCAACTTTGGGTTACTATGGAAAGTCATCTTCATTGACAAAAAAGGAAAATTTTGGCAAGATTAAAGGATTTAAGGGCTCTCCTGGTACTATTTTTCATAATGGGGCCTTGGATTCCTAATCAGCAAGATTCCATGCTCCCTAATAGGAATTTTCAGTGCAAAACATGTGCCACAAAATATCTTATTAGGAAGAAGCAAGCTCCCTTTAACATTTGTGTTTGATTTAGAAGCTCTTGTAGATTCTTTGAGTTCTTCTCGCTCTTGGGTGGATGTGGCTTCTGGTCATTTTCCTTCCCATTCACTGACTTCTTTCCCCAACAATATCCCTATTTTTGGTAATTCTGGGGCTCCCTTCATTCCAAAATCCTCTTTTTTCTTGCCTGACCACTTTCCTGAACAACATTCCTATTGTTTTCCATAAATCTTCTACTCCTTTGAGATCCCCTCTCACTTTTCTAAATAACGTCATTATTACTAAGGTCCTTTTGGGCCCGAATGTTAATGGTTTTGATGGTGTCATGTGGAGGGTTCAACCTAAGTCTCATATGCAGGGGAAGGATAAGGCTCTAGGTTTTAAAGGGAAGAAGTGGAGCCTGAAGCAAAATATTGGAGTGATCAAGTCAATGTTACTCTTCCTCATGCCATGCTTCAACCACAAATTGATGATCTTAAGGACGTGGCCCTCATTTCTAATTTTTGGAATTTTACTCTAGATCTTGATTTTTTGAAATGTTGGATTTTTCAAACTTGGGAAGGATCTAATCAAGTTTTCTTTTTAGATAAGGGGGAAGGTTTCTTTGTAGTGATATTTTCTGATAAAGATTCTAGGAATGTTGTTTATAGGAAAAAAATCTTGGGATTGTGAGGGTAATGGTTTATTCTCAACCCTATGGACTCCAAATTTTTGTCCTACTTAGACTAGGGTTCAATTCATTCCCTTTTGGGTTTAGTTGCAAGGGTTACCCTTGGAGTATAGAGAATCAAGCATTATTGAGGTCCTTGGTAATCAATTAGGGATTTTTCTGCATCGAGATTTGCATTTTTTTCTCTAATCCATCATTACCAGTTAGGCTTTGTGTTCTTATTGATGTTTCTAAGATTCTACCAGCAGTTGTCAATATTAAGTCAATTCACAGCTTGTGGAAACAAAAGGTAATTTATGAGGATCCAAAGCAATTTTGTTTTCTTTGTCATTTTCCTATTCATCCTTCACAAAAGTGTGTGGAGTCTGAGGATTTGAACATGGATTCCAATATTCATTCATCCAAAAGCTCTATTAATCTTCTGAATGACATGTCCATTGTGCCTTTCTCTACTCCTGCCAAGGATATATTGCGAACGTTTGATTTGTCTTTCTTCTCTAAGGTTTTTGATGTCTATTTTAAGTGGTGTCAATTTATCACTGGACTAAGTTCACATAAAATTTTAGTGTTGAAATCAATTGGGGATTCTTGTTGTAGCTATCTCTCTTTGGGGGAAGCCGAGGGTGTTCAAGTAGTTTATTCTAATGTGATAGAATGTTTCCATGACACAGTGCCTTTTCTACTGGCCAAAAATTCATTAGTAGGTCTTAGTAATGAAGGGGCACTTACCAAGGTTTTTGGTTCTCATTTAAGGCTTATTATTATTTCTTTTGTATTTGGATTGGAGAATCTATTGTCGTCTCCCATGAATATTTTTCTTCATTCTCTCAAGTCATTGGTTCCTTAGATCAATTTTGTTAGTTTTCAACAATTGAAACAATGTGCTTCAATGCTAACACTTGGACTGCCAAATCAATGTGAAGAAAGGTTAAAGATTTTTGATGGCCACGATGATGTGGATAATTTCATTTTGCACTCTCATCCAACTTTAGTCAGTCCTAATGTTTGTTCCTCTAGTTTTCCTTCTGAGATGGAGTTTGAGAAATTTGTTGATGAGACATTAGTAATTGTAGGAGAACAAATGATTGATGATATCACTTATGAGATTTTTGGGGAAGGGGAGTTTTCAAATGAGCTAGGCTCATTATCAACATATTTGTCTCCTTTGTCTCCTCCTTCAAGCAAAAATTCACCTACCAAAAGGGGTAGGAAGTCTTTAGCTACTAAGTTACAAGAAGAAATAACAACAGTCTTACAAACAACTTTAGATGTCAAAATGAGTATAGGATTGAAACAAAAAAGACCAAGGAGAGATTGTTGCTCTCCCAAGTTGCAATGAAGTTAATATCATGGAATGTCATAGGAATAAATGCCCCTTACAAACGGACCCAAATCAAGCATCAATTAGATGCTTGTGGGGCAAATATAGTTGTTCTTCAAGAAACTAAAACTTTAGATGAGTCTTTTCAAGCTATTACTAAGAAGTGGAATAAATGGAAAGCTTCTCATTTGCCATATTAAGGAGCTTCAATAGGTTTGATTACCCTTTGGAATCCAAAAACAATTTGCATTAGTAATGTTTCTTTTGAACATAACTGGAAGCTAATGAAGATTAATCATTTTGATTTATCTTTTTAGTTGTTGAATGTTTATGGTCCTAATAGTACAGTAGATAAGAAGCTACTATGGGAACTTTGAAACTGAAATTAGATGGGTTGGGGCAAGACAAAGTTGTTCTTGTAGGGGATTTCAATGCAAGTTTACTAGAGAAAAAATGTGGCATATGTCCCCCAAAAAAAGTCATGGAGGATTTTGCTACTTTTATTCAAGATAATGCTTTGGTGGATATAATTCCACAAAATGGAGGATTTTCTTGGACAAATAGGAGAAAGAATTTTCTTCAAATTGTGGAAAGGTTATGTTCTGCAGTTTTTGCACACATGCCCCACTGAAATCAAGGACCCTCTTTCGCTTTGGTTCTTGGTGTTTTACCCCCTTTGATTTTGAGGACTTACTTGCTTTGGACATGAGCTTGAATGTTTATCTTGCCTGCATTATTGATATCTCTATGGTATTTATTGAAAATCTTAAGTTTTAGACTCATTTCGAGTTTTTTGTTGTTTTCAGGAAAATTCTCTCTGGGCAGAATTCCTCGGATGCTTTGAAAACCCGGTGGCGGCTGCTTTTACACTATGATCTAGAAATTTTGAGACCTCGTGGAATTCTGTGTTGTCCGGATTTCTCTAAAGTTTCATCACCCTTTTGAATTCCCGGGTTTTGGTTTGGGTTGTCTTGTTGACTGCATTAATGCTCAATTGCATGACTTTTGCGGCATGTATTTAGTCAATTTTGAGGAATTTTTGTGCCATTGAAGTTTATCATTTATCTTCTATCGATATGAGGGGCATTATCTCAAGTGCTTGGCTTGATTTGGCATTTGGATTTGTGAATTACTAGATTTGGTGGTGGATTTCTTGGGTGTCATCATAGTTGTCTGTTTGCTAGGGCGCCAAATCTTGCTACTTGTCATTGCTATAATCAATTTCACTTCATCAATGGTATGTATTTGTTTCCTTTCTTTTGATTTTTGAATGTGAGTAATTCTTTGGCATCTGGAGTGTGCTTGGAATCTAGATTTTACATGTTTAGCATTGAATATCTTGGGGCTAGGGTTATTCGATTTTGCTGGATTGACAACCCCAAGTGAGTTTGTGAGCTTGCTTTTAGTATCATTATGAAATAGCTTGCTTGTGTAGGCCATAAATGATCTTTTTGAAAACCTAGCAAAACAAGTAAGTCGAGTCCAAGCTTGTTCTTTGTGTTCATGGAAAAATTTTAGGGTTTCAGGTTTAGGGCATCACCAATTCCCATCGATTTGTTTTGGAATGAGTGTTGAATTTAAAAGATGATTTGTAAGAGGCTCAAATCGAGCTAGCATCAAGCCTAGGGTCCTCAAATTTTTGATCGTTTGATCAATTTGAGTGAAGTTGCGAAGAAATATTGACATTCAAAATTTCATAGTCTTTGCGAAATTCCTTGATTGCCAAAATTCCCTAATTTTTCGCCCTTCCTTCATTTTCCCGAAGATATGCAAAAACTCAAAATTACGCCTGCCTTGCAAATTTCCTCTCCCGATGGATTTTCCTAAAAGTCCCACCATTCAAAGGATTGGAGAGATAAATGGATTGAATGTTATGTGTCTTGACATTTCATGGTTAATTTGAATAATTAGAGAGATGGTTCATGCTTCTTTTCTTCATTTGGATAACCAATTTATGATATTAATGCCATGATCGTTAAAATCCGCCTGGCATGGAATTCCTAAAATTTCTCTTTGGCTTGATGTCCCCAAATGGCTAAAAATCCTAGATTTCTAAAGAATTGTGCCTTATGATGATTCAGAGGATTTTAATCATAATTTTTGAACTAGTGAATGATAAACATGTTGTTTATGATGAGCTGACCTTAATTCTAATATGGTAAATAGGATTTATTGTGGTCTCTAATTGATTGTAGGTTGAATCAAGTAAGGCAGTTGCAAGTGGAACCAAGAGCAAGCAGATGGATCAGGGTCCTAAGGGATCTTCAATCTCTGAAGCAAAAAGGATCAAAATTGACATAAAGAGTAAGGTTCCTGAGTCCAAGCTTTCTTCCATCTAGACTGAAGTAGGTGACACCAATGTAGGCAGATGGGATTATGAGGAATTCAAGACAAGAATGGCACAACAAAAACCTCCATTATTGGCTAGAAGGTTAGTGGAATCAAGGTTGGTTCATGTGGCTGGTTTTCCTCCTATGATTCAATGCTATGATTTGGTGCTTGAATGTGCAATACATCATGATAGAAGTACACAAAGGGTGATCGGTCCTCAAGGCAGGATGTTGGCAAAATTTTCTCCTGTATCTGTGGCACAAACCTTTGACATGCCTGACAAATCTCATGCAATGGCTCTGGACTTGGATGTTGCTAAAAATTATTTTGAAGATGATTCAAGTAAGGCTCTGCAGGTGGTCAATTCTTGGTTGGAGAAACCTAAGCCCCACATCTCAAAGCTTCCAAAACAATTATTCAGGATAAAATTCAACTAGAGTACTATGATGTTATCACATTACTTAGCAGGGTAATGGGTTTGAAGAGTGCAAGAGTTTTTGAAAATTGGATGTTCTTGGTTATAGTAAGGATGGAACAAAACACCGATTATCACTGGGGCAGGCATTATAAGTGCCATGATACATGATCAATTGTGCAATGTATTGCAAACTAAGAGCTTCACAATTACTTCTTACTTGGTTTATGCCTTGGCTAGGTTTCATCCATATAAGGGATTAAGTACCCCAGGAACCTTTGGGCAGGATGTGATATATGAGGTCTATCCACAGCTACATCTAAGTAGCTCAAGCTATAGGAAGGTGAATGATGCATTCACCATGTACATCACCAGGTTGCTCCAAGGTGCAAAGCATGTTAGAATATCTGACAGTGCTAAAGAGTTGATCAACAGGTATGGGGCTTGGTTTATACAGTTTTCCACATTTTCTTATATAAGGATAGATGGTTTCCAGAGGGCCCCTTACAGACTTCCTAAGTATCCTACTGATCACCTCATACTCCTAGAATTCACAAGGCAGATATGTGATTTTGATGCCATAGTTAAGAAGGAAAAGCATAAAATAAGATTCGACAATGACTTTCCCCTCAGGGTAGGTAGTAATGAGGCTTGCCCTTCCATACATACAACACATTTTTCTGAAGAGGAGATGAGTACTCTAGGCCTTTCTTTCCATTCTAAAAGGTCCAGGTTTGACAGAACTGGTGAAGCCCAGAAGAAGGCTAGTAGAGAGTATAGTCACAAGGATGACCTAAAGGATTACTAGGCTAACTGTAAAGATGAGTTTGAGATTCGAAAGAAGAAATTCTCTAGGCTACCAGTTAACTTGATTAGACTATAAAATGTTAAGGTCATCCAAAATTAGATAGATGATGATGGAGATTTAATTCAGGGCCATGACTATGAGGCTATGAAAGATAAACCAATTGGAGAAATAGACTGGATGGACGAAGAGAAAATAGAGTTAGAACAGTTCATGACTCTAGTGATTAAATACACAAAATTGTTGCTTAAGCACAAGATTTGGGAATTGGAGAGAAAGAGTGTACAATGCACCTATGATTTGATGGGAGACTTGGAGTCTCATTCCGCTTCTAAAGAGTCAATGAAGCAAGATCCTAAAGGTAAGGGAAAGGTGAGCTCCCCTTTTAAGATAAAGATCAAGGATGTTTAGGTTGAGGAGGAAAAAGAATCAAAAAAGCAAAGAAAGCCCATTGCCAAGAAAAGGAAACATATCTCAAGGACGAAGAAAGCTGCAAATGATGAAACTGAAAAAGAAGGTAAAGAGGCTAGTGTTTCTATGCCTAATAAAACAAGAATAGTAAGGTTGTCACAAAAGGAGAAGGAAATTTCTAAGGTAGGTGGTGAAGTTGACCCACCAGTAGTAAATGTGGAAAGTTTGGGAGAGAAGACATAGGTGTACATGAGAAGATCAAGGATTCCATCTCCTAAAGATGATATACCAAAGAAAAGTACTCCCATAGTTGTTCCTGCCACTGAGCATGATAATATCCCTCCTTCTCATGAAGCTCACAATACACCAAATGAACCCAAAGATGTTGAAGATTATCAAGATCAAGAAGGAGAAGAATTCTAAGAGGGTGAACTCTACAGTGTTGAAGCTGAAATAGAGAAGGTTTTGCAGTCTCCTCTGGTGAATTATGAGGATTCACCTCTAAGGAGTTAAGAGGATAAACCTCCTTAGAGAGAGGAAGTATCAATTAGGACTCCTTCACCAGTGCATGAGGAAGAAGAACATGATAAGGGAAAAGAAGATAAAGTTGAAGAGACTCCTAAAAAGCAAGATTTGAATGAAGTACCCAAGGTTCACCAGGATGCAGTTGGACAAGGTAGTGTGCATTCAGATGCCACAGTTCCAGAATGGTTGGATAGAGAGCTGAAGAGTAAGCAGGTTATGGTGGATGATACTCTCCTTAACTTGGATGTATTGATGGAAAACATAGGAAAAGGAAAAACAAAGAAAAATGCTAGAGTTATTTCAAAAATTGAAAGAGATAGCGTAAATAATAGGGTGGTTCACATTACTACTCTTGCTCCTGATAAGAATAGGGATGATGTGACTGGTAGTGACTACAGTGTACAAACTATCAACCAAGGGCCTACCTCCATGGAATAGGAAATTGAAGAATATGAGGGATCTAGTGTTGTAATCTTGGATAGATTAAGGAAAGAGGTGCAAACCAAGCAAGAATTGAAGAGGGAGAATGATAATCTTAAGAAGTATCTGCAAGACTTGATGAAGCCCTTGCAATCCATCAACTCCTCATCATCCACTACAAGCTTCCTACCATAGGAAACCATAACTGATTTGGAGAAAATGAGGACCACCACACATGCCACAACGAGTTGGTTGCAAGGAGGGCAAGTTAAGGGAGATAACGCTATCAAGTATATCCTTTCAACTGGTGGAGATGCTATAAGGTCAATAGATTGGTTAAGAAATGTATTAGCTCGGGATAAAGAGGATGTGGATCTCTTGTTGCAGAAGACCAAAAACATCATGGAATACACTAAAGATAAATTGGTAAGTGATGGCATTCTTTCTTCCTCCAAAGCTGTAGAACCTTGAGAATGGTTTGAAGTTTTGAATATAAGGCAAAGGGTCTTGAAGAAGGTATATAAGTAGAGGAAACAAATTGAGGACACCTTGAATGAGATCTACAACAAATGTATTTCCTTATTTGAGGTTATGATAGGAAGGAAAAGGTTTGCACTGAAACATCTGAGCTTGGAACAGTTAAGAAAATGGTGGCGAGATGTATACTCTCCAATCAATGAGGGCCCAGTCACTGAACATCGGTTAGATGATGCAGCTACATATATTGCAGTGATGGATAAATATCAAACCAGTAAGGTGGATTGGGATAAAGTTGTAGAGCATTCAAGAGAGGACATTAAGTCCATTGAAACGAGGATTAAAGTATTAGCAATGTCACCTATAGCCGACTTGGACAAGATATTTTTGATGGTGCAGGATAGGATGGGACGAGATAAGGACAAAGGGGGGAGCATTTAATGCAATGCCTCATCAAATTTTTGCTTCCCCATTATTTCTCTTCTTCCTTTGCATGCATTGGACCAAGCTATGTTGGAGACCCCAGGCCGACCTGGATGGAACACTTGTATTTAATGCACATTTTACTTTATTTTGAATTCCTCTTGGCCGACTTTTTTTTGTGGCCGTTTATTATTGTAAACCTAATTGGGCTGACATATCTTGGTGGTTTCTATAAATATGACATTTTGCCTCATTTGTAAGGGCTAGATAGTTTTACTTGGAGCGAATTAAGTAGTATAACAAGAGCTAGAGTTAGGAGTTAGTCTTATTTTCAAGCAAGTGTTGTAACAAAAGACTATAATTGTTGCTACTTTGGGTGATTTAATGCAAGTGAAGACATTGTGATTTGGTGCTTTCTTGTGTTGAATTTAATCTGGCATGGTTCCTGTGATTCCATCTTTGAAATTCCTTAAGTTTATTTGATGTATGCTAGGTTTAATGTTAGAGGAATTTAGAGTGTTCATGATTCAATTCTTGAGGTGTTGCTACACTCTCTAGTCCATACTTTTTGTAGCTAGCTAATTGTTGCTTTGCAAAGTTAGCCTAGACTTTAAATTTAATATACTTAGTTCAATTGTGGATGTTTGTTCTGTCAATTGCAATAGGGTCATTTTGGATGAATGTTCATAATCTGAAAATCTTTAATGCCTTAGAAGATTGCACTATTTATGTAAGATTGCAGATTTATATGGGTCAAGTAGGAATCAATTTCTGAGGGATTGGTCCATTTCAAGTATTTTATCATTTGCATTGTTAATCTTAGGATTAGTGTTAAATTTAAGAATCTCTCAAAAACCCCTATCTTTTGCTATTTCTTTGTCATTTGCTTGTAGTAAGGTCCCTTTGTGATTACCAGCATTTTCACATTTATCACTAAGTTGTTTATGCATTGTCAAGACCTGACATTAGAGACCTTGGGGTTATCTCTTGAGGTTTGCTGATAGAGATTTACCTTTTAAGAGAGATAGGATTTCCATATTATGTATGAGTTGTTGTTGTGCAGAAACACCATCAACATGTTCATTGCCTCTTTGTGGTATTACACTTGGATGGGGTGGATGGTATAATCTGGTCTTGGTTATGAGATGGAGAGCGATCATGACATGAAGAGGGAGTGGTGGGGATATGAAGAAGTGGAATAAGAGGTGGAAGCTTCCATGGATTGGTAAATTGAGGATGAGGATGAGGACCTTGAATAGAATTTGGAGGGGAATTTTGGCTAAAGGCTTGGTTTCTATTCTTAAGGCAATGAGTAGTTTGAAAAAATTCCTTGAAGGAATGTGGTCTCATGGTGATGGAATGCCATTCCATGACCATGAGACCACATTTCTTCAAGGAATTTTTTCAAACTACTCACTACCTTGTTTATGCTATTGCATACTATTATGCTTTGATAGATTTTTTCCAAGCTTCCATAGTTTTTTGGAAAGTACTTTTTTTAGGCTATTAGCCATAGCAACAAGGAAGTGAACTATTTGATAAAATTCTTTGGTAGACATGTATGTATGGAAAATGTGGTAGCATAGTAAATGCAGTGAGATGTTTGAAATAATTCCTTAAAGAAATTGGGTCTCATGGTGATGGACATCACCATGAGACCACATTTCTTTGAGACATTTTTTCAAACAATTGATTGCCTTGTCTATGCTATTGCTTACTATTATTCTTTCATATTTTTTTTTCAAGCATCCATAACATAGACAAGGCAGTGAACTATTTGAAAAAAATCTTCAATAAAAAGTGGCCTCATGGAATGCCATGACAAACAAATGTAATTGGCAACTGCTCCTAGTTATTACTTATGCTATCATGTGAAGTAATTGCATCACTGCTTATTGTTGTGCCTATAGCACACATGCCTTGTTCATAATGGGGACCCTCTCTTTTCACTTTGTTGGGTCACTTTTATCATTGCCTCATTTTGTGTGCCCCCTATTTCTGAGTCCTAAGTGGTCAAGGAGTCTTAGAAGAATCATCTTGAGTTGATCAAGTTTCGCTACCCTCAAATTTTTAGAGATTTTGGCCTTGGCAGGGTTCTATTGGAAGTTTTCCTTCTAACTTTGAAATAGACGTCCTTCGGGAAACGCAAGTTTGTCCCTATAGGCCGCCCTATGTGGAATTCCCTAGAATCTTCACCATTCTGAATGGCCTACTCATGTCATCTTCTCTCCCCATGAGACTCGCAGCTTCATTCACTATTTTCACCACCACACACCCAAGCGACCAATCCTTGATTGGAATCTGCTTAGTGGACTTCACCGTTCGTGCCACCATTTTTGAAATGCCCATTCACCAACCTTGTCCCCTGCCATACTAGCATTAATGAAGGGAATTAAATGCAAAAAAATCTATAAATAGGAATCTTGAAGTGTCATTTTCACTTGTCAGAAGTCTAGAAACCAGTCAGATCCATCCACCTTTGCACCCACAGAGTTCCTTCACTGATTGAAATCCTTTGATCGATGTATCTTCATCCATTTTCATTAGATTATTCAGGTTGGTCTTTTACCATGAGTCATGTTTTGAGTTTTCTTTAAAATTTTGTGAAAGTTGTTAAATTTTGAAGAAGAAAAGTAAGAACTAGTTAGATGAGACCCTAATGAACAAAACCCACAAGTTAGAATTTTGATAACTTTCAAAAATCATTAGTGGGCCACGTGCAGAACTTAAGGTCACCATGACCATTCATGAACTAGGGAATTCATGCCCTACAAGCCCACAAAGCACCTATTTCCATCATTTTTCCTCAAAATTCCAAAGCTTAAACATCGGCCAACAGTCTCATCAGGCTCGCTCTCATGGGGAGGCACCCTTGTTCTGTCTTACATCTTTGACTTGGCCCCAAAATTCATGAGCCCAAAAGAGGGATCCTTCTACCCTCTTGGGTCCACAAGTGTAGGCCTCTGCCTACAAAATTCCCTTTGAGCCCTGCTATTCCAAATGACTATTTGATCTCATCCTTCTGTAGGGTGGGGCATGTCCTGGTGGTCTCCAATTGAAACTCAGTCGCACTAAAATGCCTAAGTCTTGACTCATTGCAGAGTTATCAATGTGGAATTCCATTCGTGGGATTCCACCTAGGGATTACCATTTTCAAATGGCCTTAGTAACTCATCCTTCTGCCTGGCAGATCTCACCTTCATGTTCGTCATCTGAGGTCAAAACCAAAGCAACTCATTTGAGGTACACCATCCTTTGTGAATTTCCTCTATCTTTAGCCACCACATTAAATACCATTCAAAATGTTAAAAACTTGGTGTCACTTTGTCGGGTGGGTCTTCACCCCACCGTCGCTACCTGATCTCCCCTACACTAAAAAAAATAAGTGTTATCTCTTTGTGGGCCTCTCCTTGCGGACATTTTTCTACAGGCCACCATAGCGAGTTTGTCATTCCAAATGGCCTTAGACATTTGTCTCTCCACCTTGTGGAGCTCGTACTTGCTGCCTCCAGTTGATCCCAAAATGAACATGCCTAAGCAAAAAGGACTTTACAGGCTGCCCTATCATCGCCGAGTCAAAATGACCAAGGGCTACCATCAACTCGCTTCGCGGGACCTGGCCCCATTGTCTCCCTTTGGTTTTCCACCAACGAACGGGTAATGCATGCGCCTCCTATGGACTTGATAGTGCAAGCCTCCCATAGTGGACTTTCATCTCGCCTTAGCCGTTTCAAATAGTCAGTTCCCAATGACTTCCTACACCTTTGGGACACACTCATCTAAACCACCTGAGCTTTAGCAACAAAATAAAATCATCCCCCGAGGCCACAAATCCCACATTGTGGGATGCTGCTTGTGGGGCACCACCTTGCCAAGGCCATTTTCAAATGGTATAACACTAAGCAGCTAGTATACCTCATGCACCCATGTACCTCAATCCCACACACCTAAATGATCAATTTGATGACCCCAAAACCTTAATGTTGATTTGACCCACGTGCCTAAATTCCCTGATCTTGGTGGACCCCACTTCAAGGCCAAATCCTGATGTGGGTGGAACCATGTGGGTCAACATGCCCTGTCCATCATCCATCCATAACTGCCTTCAGAATGGCCACCAGCCTAGGGAATTCTACATCCCTGGGCCCACAATTCCATAACTTCCTTGAATGAAAGGATAAGCGTGATCTGAAAGAATTGTTAGATCCTTGAATAGTGAATTACTTGATCTAACATCATTTTTGCAAAATTTTGCTAACATTTCTACTTGAATGTGCTTATTTCTCCCTTGCTTGCAAGATATATGGAACCAACTACAAGACCTTTACAGGCATCCACATAAAATCTAAAGGGAAAGAAGCTAGCTAAAGCACCTAGAGGCAATGAAGACAAGGACCAAATGAAGTACAAGTTCTAGGGAGAGGAACTTAAGACAAAGGTCACCACAGACTAGGAGAAGATCTCTGATACCAACTTGGGGCACATCGACATCGATGAGTTCAAGTAGAGGGTCATTGTCAACCCTACTACGAAGAATGTTAGAAGGATTAGAGGGAGTGGGTTGGCCAAGGCTGTTGGTTTCCTGTTGCCCTAATAGCTCCTGAATTGGTTATGGCATGCAGAGAGGCATATCATAAAAACAATAGAAGAATAGTGGATAAAGACGACAACGTATTGGCTGATTTGTTTGCCAAGTCTACAAAGAAAACTTTCCATATACCCACCTTTGATGATATGGAGGAGAAAACTAAGGAATATGCTAAGACCATGTGGGATGATGACCCTCTCAAGTGCAAGAAGCTTAGCAATCAATATTAGCTAAAGGAGAAGAGGGGTAGTGCAAACAAAGTTCCCCAAGAACTCTTCAGAAGTGATTTCTACAAGGATTACCACAACTTGGTAACCTTATTAAGCATATTTATTGGCCTCTTGAAGGTGGCTTTCTTCCAAGAATGGATGTTGTATTTCATTGAGGAAATTATCCAAGGAAAGACCAAAATCTACTAGGCATGAGTAATTAGCAACTTCCTACATGAGCAGTTTGTGGCAGTGAAGAAAAGCTCTCAATTCTACATGACTTCATACCTAGTCTATTTACTTGCCAACCATGCTCAGTACAGAGGACCATTTGTGGCCCCAAGCTAGACTCCAGGGAGAGAATTGAAGGTATATGATAGGTATCCCCAACTTCAATTCTGAAACTTCAAATAATACTACTGCAAGGTCAACAATGCTTTCATTGGGCATATAATCATATTGCTCAGAGGTGACATTGAAAGGAGGGTTACCCATAATGCCAATGCTTTAATTTGCCGTTTTGGCTTCCTATTTATTCAATTTCCCAAATTTACATACATCTGAGCTAAGGTTTTTTTAGAGAAACCATATAAGTTGCCCCAGTACCCAAATGATTGGTTGATATTACTAGAACTCTCCCAACAATTGCAATGTGCACATACCCTCCTAAGTGACAAACACTAGTCGGGAATTCCTTATCCCCTTTCATTTGGACAAGGCATGTATGCAATCCTCATATCCCAGTGTGTGAAATATTCTAATAAGGAATTAGTTGAATATAACCTAGAGTTCCATAAGTTTCCAGGCCACAGATGGATCTGTATAGCAAGTTGAAGAAGATGGTAGGGGTGGAGTATGTACATTAGCACAATGTTGAAGACTTTTGGAAAAATTGTAGAGATGATAAATAAGTCCACATGATACATTACAAGTGCATGACAACATATTTTGTCAAAACAATGAACCTATTTCCAGTGTTGGATCAAATTGTTGAAGATGAGAACACGATGATAGACCCAAGGTATGATGTTGTTGCCAACCTACCACTGCCCTTGAATAGTTGAACATATGCCCAAGCATAAGATGTATTCAAGGAAAGCCTTAGAAGGTGAACCTTCCAAGAAGTCAAAGAAGTCAGGAAGCTTCATGGAGATTCCCATCATATAGGAAGACCCACTCCATGAGGGAGAGGAAGGAGAGGTTGAGCAGCCTAAGTCCCCACCTACTGCCTCTGCTACAAGCACTACCATTTCTCCTCCACTTGCTTCTCAACTGATGGTTGCTTCTTCTCTTCTCATGATGGACATTTTGATCCACCTTACTTCCTCCTCCCCTACTACACCCATCTTGGTGGTGGACTCCTCATCTATTACCACTTCTCTGCTCTCCTCCTCCTCTATGTATATGTCTACTACCCTCCCACTGGCTACTACAACAACAACAATACCTACCCTTTCACTCCTGGAAGCTTTTGCTAGGCACATGCAAAACATACCAACAAAGATCTCTAGGCTATTCATGAATCCTATAGTGTAGGCTTCCCTAGCACAAGTTGTTGCCAGCCTTCCTATCCCTACTCCTCCAACTGAGCCCCCGAAAATGAAAGAAACAATGCAAATATTTGAAGAGTTGGAAAGGCAAGAAAGTGAGGCAGCAAAAGAAATGGAGGAAGAAGCAGATGACTATCATGAGCATCCTGAATATCAACATCTAGTAATTGATAAAGTGTTGCATGAGGAAGAGGAGGAGACCCAAGCCTTTGAAGAAGATGTTGAGGAACCAGGCACAAAGTATATTGTGGAAACATTCAACCCAGAGCTCAAGGAAGAGTTGTCCCAACAACTTAGGAATGTTGGAGAAGAAGTTGGAGACCAACCCTTTGATGAAGAGAAGGAAATAGACAAAGAGATGGAGGTAAGCACATAACCTCCAACAGGGGAGCAAGAAAAGATCCCCAAGCATGATGAAGAAATGCCTCCTCTGCATGAGCGACAAGAAGAAGAAGAAGAAGAGAAAGCCTCAGAAGGGGAAGACAACCCCAAAGAGCATATAGCCACTAAATCCATGAAAATGGAAATAATACTCATTTGGGATTCAAATGAAGAGGGAGAAGCAAAGAAAGAATGAGAATTCTTGAGAAAGAAGGAGATAGAAATTCGGTGTATCCAAGAAGGAGAAGGTGATCACAAATCACCAAAGGAAGGGTCTCGGATGCCCAAGTGGCTAGAAAAGAAATTAAAGAAGAAAACCCCAACTCCTATGGATCCAAAGGTGAGACTTGAAGCCATCTTGGCTCAAGCATAGATAAGTACGAAGAAGGAGAAGAAACCAAAGGTCATATCCCACTGACAATGGATGCATCAAGATCTAGGATGGTGTAGATAGCTACGTTGGTGGTGGAAGGAGTCAACTATAGTATCTCCACCATTTATCTGGGAATAGCCACAAGGGAACAGGAGATTGACCATCTTCAGGGATCCGTCACCACCATTTTTCATCAAATGAATAAGGATAAGATCTCTAAGGAGGAGCTAAAGACACAAGTGGTGAACTTAACAGCCTATATCAAAAAATGGTCTTCTACTGAAGAGCTTCCCACCACGTAATTGGCACCACCACAACTCTTGTCCCAAGACCACATCAACACATTATAGAAGAGGAATAATTGGACAAAGGCCATAAAGGATTGTTTCTAGTACATCCTATACAATGGGAATATGGGTATCGGTCATGGTGTTAGGACAATAAATAAAATATTAGAGGTGCAAAGACATCTTGAGGGCACAAAGAAATTTTGCACCAACTTCTCAAAACTGCATAGGATTACATATCCCAAACTTGAGGCTATCCTCAAGATACCTGAGAAATCCTGGGAAAAGGAGCTTGTGTTGGTAAAAGATGATCACTAACTCATGGAGACATGGAAGCTGCACCTAGACCATAGGAAGGAAATATTGGAACGAGTGCTCCATGAAGTGGAGCTTGATATTGATTGGGCCAAAGAAATTAGGACAGCTTGTGAGGAGTATTTGAAGCTTATGATAGATTTTGACAGGCCCACCATTGAGCTAGACCCAGAGAAGATAAGGACTATCTTCCATAAAAATATGGAGAAGAGAACCACAAATGCACTTACACTAGATTTTATGTGTTTTTTTGCACAAGCCTTCACCCAATATGAGCAAGTGATGAAGAATATGCAAAAATGTGACAAAAATTAGGATGAACTTACCAACAGATCCAGGAAATTGAACTTATAGGTGTGCCAATTTGATATAATGGAGTGGAACAAGCTCCAAACGTCAATTGACAAGTTCATGGAGTATGCTACTATGAAGAAACAAGAGGAGAATTTGATGATTGATGATGAATTCCTCACAAAGTAGTTGTAGCAAGGAAATCAACTAAATGAAAAAATGCTACAGTGCTGCCCACAAGAAGACAAAATAGGCAAGAGGACAAAATTTAATTTAATATTGTAAAATATTTGGGGGTAGGTGAAACCCTAATTTTTAGTGAATCTTGGCCACACAATGAGATTGAATCTTGGCCATTCATTTTTCTTATTGGATACTATAAATAGGGGGTCTCCTTTCATTTTCAAGAGAGAGTTGAGTCGTTGTAAAGACATGCTGCTAGAATTTTAATAGAAATTCGTTGACTTGGTGGATTATTGAGTTTCAATTTCATGTTTCATGATTCTTCTTCTCATAATTAGTGAATTTGAGTATATTTACTTTACTGTTCTATTTGTTTTATCTTGCTTTAGTAGTTTAATTAATGTTGTTCATTGGTGGTGAATAATTCTATTGTGTTGATGCCCTTCCTTGTTCATGCTTTTTGTTGTTTATTGATGATAAATTGTAGTGTAAAGCTAGTCTAAACATTATATAAATGTTGCGCTTAAATTATATCTCTTTTTCATGTTTTATGGTGAATGAAAGGTTGAAAATCTACAGACCTTAGAAGATTTCACTGGTTTCATGAGATTGTAAGTTGATTTGGTTAAGTGGATCTTTGTTTTGGGAAGTTTGTCCACTGTAGGGTCCTTCATTATCACTATTCAATAGTAGTTTTGGGTCTAGGAACTTACTCTCTTCCTTTCCCTTTTGAATTTTCTTTTAAATAGTGATTTAGGAAGAATTCATTGCACATTGTAAAGCAAAATATGAAGATCAAAGTGGAGTTTAAGACTAATGGCTTGAACTTGCAGCAATAGAGAAACACTTCAGAAATATTATAGTCTCCATTCAAAGACCCAATTCCCTCTCCAACTTAAATCATGTAAGGCTGCCCTGTGATTACTAGCAAGATCACATTAAACCAATTGAGACATCCCAAGCTTGTCATGACTTGACACCCAAGAGACCTTGGGATGATTTTCAGCAACTTGTTGGAGATTTCCTTGCAAGAGAGGTAGTGCATTTGTGCATTTCTTGTGTTGAGAAGGTGAAAAAACACCCATCACCACTTATGTTGAATTTCTAAACTACTATATTGCAATTGAAATATTTCCATCTATCAGCATCTAGTTACTAGTTATGCAATGTGAAGTAATTCTTTGAGTTTGAAAGATGTGCAATGTAATGTAATCAATGATATGAATATAAACTACACAAATCTATTAAGTACAATTAATTAGTTAAAATCTTTATTCTTTTACTTGCGTGAAGGTTTGTAGAACTCTAGTGGCACTAGGAGGTTTTCCTGCAAAACCTCCAATATTAGCCTATTCAACATTCAAAATCAGATATTAGAATATCATTCATATGACAATGCTATTCAGATGTAATAGTTATAATTGTTTACTAGTTACATACCTCAATGGTAGATGCAGTGGAGTAATAAATAGGTGGAGAGACTGTGTATCCAGTATCAACACTATGACCCTAAAATTTTATTACAATCATTAAACTAAATTAGTTAATCTTTCATTTCAAAAATGAAATTTAATAAATTAAATTCAATGAACATGCTAACATTTACCTAAGTATCAATGTCGAAAGCCTCATTCAAAATGTCATCTACCATTGCCAACTCTATAGCTGCAAGCTTATCCTACACACCAACCTCTTGATTGTCTATGGGGTCATATGTACAAGCTGACCTGCAAACTTGACAAGAATGGTTGGAAGCCTACCCCTTGAACTCTCTCCTAGATGGCACTGTACTACAACATTGACATGTTGGATGATGCTCTGGGTCAAAGAGATGATAGACTGTAAAGATTCCACCTCAACATTCTTCTTCACAATGGAAGGGATAACGATGTGCTCATAAGTCGGCCTAGAAAGACCTCATCTCCCTTGTTGTTGAGGATTCTGACGTGCACTTGGTCTATCCCACTCTGACCCTCCACCTCTCCCTTGAAAGTCCCTTATATCAAAATAGTTGGGGATTTTGTTAAGGATGAACTCGTAGTAGAGTTTCCTCATGAAATGTTGGGGGACCTCATTATTGTTGCATGGTGGATAGTCAAAAACCATCCACCACCTATCAAAAAATTGTTCCTAATCCCTTGGTGGTGGCACCAATGGATAGGAAACCTCTTGTTATTAATGTCAAGATTTTGATTTGTGTGTGGGTTAGTGAATAGTGAGCAAAAATTATATTTTGTAATTTTATCATTGTTTACTTCTTTATATGATAATTATCTATATAAAAAATCCTACATGCCTACCTCCTATATGCCCAACAACTTAATTGTTTGTTGATTACATCTACATGTGTTGACATTTCTTAAAGTGAATTCGCAAGTGTTCTTCTTTCTATGGTTGAACTTACAGGATCATTCAACCTCACGATTAACTCCACAATCTATTTTTTTCTTGTTTTCAATTTCCCCCATTAAATTTTTCTAAGTACCAGGAGGATGTTGAGGAATTGTTGGAGAAATTTGTTGTTGTGGTTATTGAGGAATTTTTGTTGTGGTTGTTGAGGATTTTTTTCATGTGATTGTTCATGAGAAGGAGAAGGATTTTGAGGAGGCTTTTGAGGTTGATTATCAACTCCTACAAATTAAAGAAATGAACATCAAAAACAACCTAAATTTACCTATTAATAACAAATTCACAAAACAAATACAATTCTTACATATTTGACCTCCTCGTAGATGTGGCGGCATCTTGGTGATAAAATTGCAAAGATTCGATGAAGAAATTGCAAGTTTTGATGCTTCCAAAATGCAAGTGCAAAATAGCAGGGTTTGTTGGCTGTAAGCAAGAAAATATGACAGTGAAATTGAAATGAAAGAGATTTGTTTTTTTTTTGTTTTAATAAGCTATAACACGCTCATGTTATAGGTTTGATGTGATCGAGCCTTAGGTTTGATTTGACCAAGCTTTAGGTTTGATGTAATCGATCCTTAGGCTTGATGTGATAGATCCTTAGGCTTAGTCACACCAAGCCTTAATGCGAGCACGTTATAACGCACTTGCATTATAGCCTTTCAATTTAAAAAAAAATTGGCCACTTTTTGCACCCACCCATGGATCAATTAAGGATAGATCTAGATTAGCTAGGGATAGATTGACATTAATTTTAAAATAGGATAGTGGTATCTATATAGTATATTTATTTTGAAAGCTTGAAATATTCATCAATTAGTTTAAAAATTTTAATGCACTTGATAGAAATGATTTGTCTAGCTTGACATTTACCAACATATGCCCCTTGTGAAACAAATCTCATAGACTACTTAGTTTCTCTACATCATCGATACTTAGAAACAATGGGAACTTGGGGTTGATTGATTACTAGGATTGATTAACTTTTCAGTACAAAAATTGTGTTCTTTTCTCTACTTGATTTGGTTGTGTCAAAAACCATCAATAGATCTACCCTATAAAAAGGAATACACAAATAAAATTGGAAGAGTGAATCTCAAACTATACACTTGATATTATCACACCTATATGGGGATGGAACTAGCCATTTTGTTAGATTGGTGGTTTTGTAACCCATGGTTTCAAAATTATAATGAAAATAAATTACCACTTTCAAAACCATCCTTAAAGAAACTACATTTTCTTCTTTTGTTAATGAAAGTGTCACTATGGGACTTGTTTGATTCCCATAAGACTACACATGTTCTAAAATGAAAAAATTATGTATAAGTACTCTCCCTATCACCAATATTACCTACAAAATAACTATTAGTATATCCAATATAACCAAAATCATTAGTTGTAGAATATACAATCCCCTATTCTATTGGTCTTTCCATGTATCTCAATATCCTCTTTCCAACATTCCAATGAGATTATTTTGGTGAGCCCATAAATATTGAGGCTAAAATAACCCCATACATTATATTTGGCCTTGTAGCTATAAGATCATACATCAAACTTCCAAATATCCTTTTGAATATTGTAGAATCAACATTAGGCCCTTTGTCTTCTTTGCTAATTTTAGTTCCTCTTGCAATTCATGTAGGCGTTGAATTACAATTCAACATACTAAACCTCCTTAACATGTCCTTTGAATATTTATATTGGCTTTACTAAAATTTATTGACCTAATTGAACGCCTTCAATGCCTAAAAAGTACTTCATTAATCCTAAATTTATCATCTCAAATTATTTCTTCATAGTTGATTTGAATGTTTCCATAGAAAAATTTCTAGTGAAAGTAAAATCATTAACATATAAATATACAATCAAAATCTAACCTTCTTTGTTGATCTTTGTGTACAATGTGGGCTCACTACTACTTCTACCAAATCCATTGTTTGTGTGTATGAACCAATCTTGCTATATGTGCAGTGCACATTTTAAACAAAATTGCAATAAAGAGTTTTAAGGATTGAATTATAGAAGTTTGGAGTGATAAGAAATATAGTTTATATCATTTCAGAATTTTTGTTTGTGTTGCATATTTTCTTGTTCCAAAAAAAATGAGAAGAAAGCTTGATGATAGAGGTGAAAATTTTATTTTTATTAGATATATTAAAAAATAAAAATCTTATAGATTGTATAACCCCATTACAGAGAAGGTGATTGTTAGCACAAATGTAAAATTTAAAGAAGAAGCATGGAATTGAATAATTGATAAAATAGTCATAATTGGAGCACCAATACCTCAAATCGAATAACTTGAAGAACACAATGGGTAAGGAGATCAATCAAATTCACATGAAGGAACAAGTACTCCAAGGAACATTGAACATGTAGAACCATTAGGTCATGTTAATCCTCCTATTCCCAATTCTGAAGTAAATGATGAATCAGATCTTACACTTGATTCATTAAGGCCAAAGTAAAAGGTAAGAAAATGAGGAGTTTGAAAGAGATATATGATGAAGAATATGTTAGGAAAAGATGTGTTGTCCACATTGAATTATGTTATAATGTAATTTTTTATTTATTATGTGGTGCACCAAGGGCATCTAGGGATACATGCATCACATGGGTTAGCATTCTTGGGGCCACTTTATATGTTGTGTATAACATGGGATTAAATATTTAATGTGGGCTTGTACATGGAAAAACTATTTCATGTTAGGAAAACTTAGTGCCAAAATTAAATGTGGGGGTTAATATTTTTATAAGCTCATGGTATCAGTCACGTGGCTTTATGTAATACCACTTGGTGGTCTTGTGTGAGCTTGTTTCTATAAAATAAAACACATGAGTAGTTGTCTAAGGCTGGCTTGTTGGCTTGTTGGCTAGTTGGCTATTTTGGCTAAGGGGTTGAGAGAATCTATTATTGGAATTTGTGAGGGTTAAAACATGGCATGGGATGTGTGGTTACATGGTTGTTCACATGGAGTTCTTGTAGAATGCTTGATGTTTCAAATGTTTTCATGGAGGAATCTAAAGATTTATTGTAATATTTATTGTCGAATAATACATGAGTGATGAATTTTTTTGGAGGCTAAGCTTTTCCCTCTTGAGGGTTTTCCTAGGGCATATCTTGTTTCATCTTTTATGGTATGTTGTATATTATTTTACATATGGATTTTGAATATTTGTTTGCATAGATTTCTCTATCTAGGTTAAGTGGAAGTTATATTGGGTGGATGCATATTTCCTTTCATTTGGTATCAAATTCATGGTTGTTGTTTGTATAACCCTTGTTGGATTAGATATGATCTATAGTTGAATCTAGGGCTTGCAAGGAAAGAATGAAGACATTTCAAAAGATATGAGGGTTTTGTATCGGTTTTGATTATATGGGAAAAATAGGTTTTGAAGGGACTTGAAACCCTTTACAACTTTAGGTACAAAATGCTACTCAAAAGATACTAAACTAAAGCATCAACATTAGCCCAAAACCCAAAACACCAGAAGTAACTAAATGCTACTTCAAAGATATAACACTAAACTATCAACAACAACCAACAACAACAAAACAACAAAAAACAAGAAAGAAACCAAGTCACATCAACAAAAAAACAAATAAAAAATAGACAATAGGACTTCAAGCTCCTAGTTCCTATGCAGCCCAATCATGTCCAACAATTATTTTTTCTCAACTTTAAAGGACTTCTTCTAGTCAGCTACCCCTCTAGCAGCAGGGCCTTTACCATCATCCTTCATGCCTTTTTTGTAGGTTTAAGGGTATTGTGTAGGTTATCTTTGCATATTTAGGGTTTTTCGGTTACAAATTTGTGGATCATTTTTGTAGATCCGGCTTTATGAATTTTTGTTGGAATTTTTTTTATGGATGTTCACCATGAGGGTTTTGTAGGGGAAGTGTTTTTGATGACCCCTTGGGACAAAAAAACCCTCACCATTGGATCCAAGAGGCATGAGCGATGAATATTGACATAAAATTTGGTCTATTTTGACCATTGTGGAAAAATGGAAAAATTTCCCCCTACTACCCCTATTGTATGGTTGTAGAATTTCTGCAAAGAAAAAAATAACAAAAAAATTTCTTCTTGTATTAAGTTTTTTTCTAAAACCCAATTGATTTATAAATTTAAATTCAAAATAAAATAAAACAAAAACTTTTTTTTTTATGGGGGGGGCTTTGCAAACTTGCCCCTCCCCACCCCAACACCTCTCCCCTCCAATCTCATGGTGGTATTGGCAATACCATTGGCTAGTAGTACTAGTTCTAGTGGGGCTTAGGCCCTCAACCTGACCCCTAGGGCTTGGAGCTAGCCTTGCGGGCTATAAAAACCGGTAGTCATACAAAAAAAATATTAAAAATTTAAACTAGATTTTAATATATGGTTAGGTCTACCTCCCAATACTACCTATGCATTTCCTACATACCACTAACACTACAAAGCTTCTAGTGGGGCCACTCGGGGGCCACCACCTTTGCTCCTAATAGCCTAATTATGAATTTTTTTTCTAGGGGGCATAACATTTTCCTAGGGTGTCCTATTTTTTGACTTCTTATACTTGTTGGAAAGGTGGTTCTAAGCACTATACTGTGGTATCATTGGGTTTTCCATTTTTTATTTTTTTTATAGAGAATTTTTTTTGGAAGTTGAATGTTATTTTCAAGCTTGTAGAGGTCATAACTTGTGCATACAGAGTTAGATTTTGGAATTCTTATAGTCAATGGAAAGCTTGTTTAGAGAACTGCATAGTGGATTAGGTTTGAAAAATATTTTGGTATGATTTATATTTTTATTTCCATCTAAATTTTTTATGAGTTCTTTTTTACTATGGTGATATTGTGATCCTATGGCTATTCAGATCTTGGTGATTTGGTGTTTGAGTCATTGTATACTCACATGTACATCTCTAATTACTCTCATTTGACATGTTTATTAGTGTATTGTTGGATCTATGAGTTGTGCAATGTTGTAGGTTGTCTATTCTTATAGGTTACATTTATGACTTGGATGTGGGTTGTCTATTCCCATAGATATGTAAATTTTGTTGCATATTTAGATTTTTGGCTTGGTTTAGTCACTTGTTTTGTTGGTTTGGTTGTCATGTTGAGATGGAGAGATTATTACAAGGTCCAATCATGATGTGGGACCTATGTAGTTGACTATGTGATGTAGATATGTGTGGCATGGTTGGAGTTTTTTGTTCATACATTTGGTGGTGATGATGGTGTCATGGATGTTCCTTGTGCTTTAGCGAATTTTGCATGACATGATTGTTTATGTAGGTGCATTTTTGGTGGTGTTATATTGGTTCTTGTTTGGTTTGTGTTGATGTATCTTCTTGGTTTGAGGATTATGGTTTTACTTTTCCTTTTGGGAGCTCATATTGCAATTGAGTTCTTTGATTGTGTGAGGGCCTTTGGTTGATTTTCATTGAGGAGGTTGTTATCATGATGTCATAGATAGCTTGATTACATGATTCAATGGGAGCTTGTGACAATGATGGTTTGGAAATGTATCTTCTTGGTTTGTACTCTTCCATTTTGGAGCTTGACATTGAGTTATTTGATCATGCTGGGGCCATGGAGGATCTTCATTTAGAGGATGGTTGTCATTATATATTTATATCTAAACCTCTCTCTCCATTTATCTTCCCATATATCACTTTATCTATTTATTTTTCTTCCCATTTATTTGTCTCACTCTATCTCTCTCTCTACTTCTCTCTACATGATGCAATGGAGAGTTTAGTATCATGATTTACAAAGAGATTGTGGCAATAATGTGGATTCACCATTTGATCATGGATGATATTCTTTATAGGAGATGGTTATCTTCATGTAGTTTGGAGATGTTGATATATTGGCTAGCCATCGAGGACTCTTTAGTCTTTGGTTGAGGTGTCATGATTTTTCATTTAACATGTGATCAATTTTTGATAGGATGGATATGTGTTATTCCATGACGTTCTCTTGATTGTGCATTAGAGTTTTGGCATGATACAAGTACATGATATATTTAATGGAACATATGATCTTCTTTTAAGAAGATGTGAGATCATGATGTCATGATTGAGTTCCTAATTCACGATTGGTATTTGATATTGAACTCAATTGGTTCTCTTGGTATTTATTATAATGATCATTTTCTTGGGAGCTTCATGATAGTGCTATGTTGAGTTTGGATTTTGGTATGGATTGATTGATTATAGGTACTCATAGATACTTGGATACATAGGTGAGGCTAGGAGATCTCATGGGATTAGAGACATTTGTTGAGATGATTACTCATTAATGAGATTTCAATTGGAAGTTCAAGGAGCCTACACCTTGGTTGGATATGAGTTCAACATAGACCTATGAGGAGATTGTTCTTGGATGAGTCTTGATGACTTAGGCATATTGGAGGAGAATTCTCATTCCCTACTCTTGGTCTACTCTACGGTTTATCATCTGAGAGGTATTGCCCATTGTTATTTTCAGATGCAATATGTTTTATGCTTTATCTTCTCATGCATATGGATTTTTATTTATGGTTATCTAGTTCTAGAGGGTTCATTTGAGGGATGTTGGCATGTTTTCCTCCTTATTCATTGTGAGATTATTCATTGATATTGATTTTAGGAGATGTTATTAGGCTTATTCCCTTGGTTTGGGAATGGATTTGGTTTGATCTTCTTTTGGTTTAAGATGCATGCATCTTGGTTATGATTAGATGTGGATAGTGGTATTATCTTTATGGTTTTACTGAGATCATACTTATTATAACTTATCATTTACAGGTGTGTGTAGAAGGACATGCTATAGGTTTTGGTTTGCATGTTCTCTCTTTGGTCTTACTCTTCTTCTTGATGTTTTTATTCCCATGAAATTGGAGTTGAGCTCTTTTTGGAGCTACGGTGATCGTAATATTTGTGATCATGTATTGTTACTTATATTTCATTGTTTTTTGGTGATAATATTAAGGTTCATTTATCTCTTTCCTTTGTTGGGTGTTGAGAACTTGGAAGAGCTATGGGGCTTATGATGAGAGTTGTATTAAAAAATATTGGTTTGCATTATTTATATATCATTTTGGATGTTCCTTGGTACTACATGATGTTGATTACACTTCTATGTGATGTTATTAGTGAATTGTTGGGTGTCTTGATCATTTTAAGATTTGACATTACCTATGTAGTGGGAGTTCCTAGATGTGTATGTTCATTATATGACAAGTTTGGAACTTGGATCTTGTGATTGCATGTTATGGTTCATATATGTTCATGGAATGTGGTTAACTTGTTATGATTTGTATACCTTTGATGTATGGATAGTTGGATATGTTAGCATTTTTTGTGGGTTCTATTTTTAGCAATGATGATTATATCTTGATATCTATTGATACATTTTTATTACCTTTAGATTAAGTGTTTGGGTGAGTGTAGGATCATGGGGGTCCAAGAAGTGGCAATATGACAAAAAAGTGGTTGATGACTTTTTCTTATCCGAATTTGATGAAATAAAAAGGGTTTATTGAGAAAATTTTAAACTTTCCACCAATAAAAAATATGCCCTATTTGGAATTAAATAGATAATTACTATTGATCTTCTACATACATTCTGACTAAAGTATTGATTGATAGGTTGATTGAAAAACATCTATAATTCTTAAATGATTTCAAAATTTTTGAATATGAAAGATGCAACACATTCTATGCTTCCCATACTATAGGATAAATTAAAGAAAAAATGAATTTTATAAATTTTTGACCAAGTTATGGTGGTCAGACAATCAATTTTTAATATTTTTAAAAATTTCTAATAAAAAATTCATAATTGATTACTTACTTGCAAAAAATTACAAAAAAATGTAGCACATCTAGGCATGTGTCCTCTACTTATATTGAAAGTTTCAAAAAAATACATTATTTTTTTCTTGTACTTAGGTTGGTTAGACATACATCTACTTTTTCTTTTTTCCTAAAAATTTAGTACTAGTGCATTTAAATTTAACTTTTTTATCAAATAGATTTACCCTTTCCCAAAAAAAGACTAGTATCTTAGAAACTATATTCAATTTGCTACATATTCTATTCTTACATATTTTTTAAATTATGTTAGTAACTTATTCAAATTTTTATGTCAAGATACTCTATTTTTTTGAATTTTTATTGCCACGTAAGGGCCTAGTTTGGACCCCCATGATCTTTCATAGACCCGTTTGTGTTTTGGGATATGGGTTGGAGGTAGGAATTATGCTTATTTGTGATAGATATTGTGGCATCTCTTTGGATGGTTTCTTATCTTGTGCATTGGCATAATGGAGGATGATAAAATTCATGATTGAGATGGTGGTCACCTTGATTCTTGTTGTAGGTATCTTTATGGAGCATATGGAGCACTTTGATTCCTAGATAGGATATATGTGGCTATGGGGATTGTTCCCTTGTTCATGTTTGAGTTTACTTATTTACCCCTTATACAATGTATACAAAAAGGGGGAAAATGTTAGGAAAAGGTGTATTTTCCATATTGCATAATGTTATAATGTAATATTTTATTTATTGTGTGGTGCACCTAGGGAATATAGGGATGCATGCATCACATGGGTTTGCATTCTTGGGGACACTTTACATGTGTTGTATGTAATATTGGATTAAATATTAAATGTGAGATTACAGATGGGAAAAATATTTAGTGTTGGTAAAATTTAGTACCAAAATTAAATGTGGGGATTAATGGTTTTGAAAGCTCATAGTATTAGTCAAATGGTTTTATATAGTACCACTTGGTGATTTTGTGTGAGATCGTTTCTCTAAAAGCAAACACATGGCTAGTTGTCTAAGGCTGGCTTGTTGGCTTGCTAGTGCTACTGCTTCTGCCCAATATTCATTTTGGAAAAATTTTGTCCTTCAACATGCTTCTAGCCATCTCCATAATTGATATTCTTTCTTTCTACATCATTTTACTATGGTGTGTACCTTTTAGTAAATTTCCTTTGAATCCATAATATCTACAAAATTCCAAAAAATCATTAGACATATATTCACCTCTTCTATTTGACCTTCATACCTTTATGTAATGGCCACTTTTTTTTTCCACCATAGCTTTGGATTCTTTGAATTTTCTAAAGGTTTCACCCTTTCACTTGAGATTTAATATGTCCAAGTTTCCCTATCAAAATCATCAATGAAGGTTATAAAATAAGTACTTCCTCCAAATGATGGAGTTTGCATTGGCCTGCACTAATCACTATGAACTAGCACCAATAATGCCCTTGCTCTATATGAAAATGCATTTGGAAAAATCTCTCTATGTTGTTTTTATAGAATGCAACTTTCACATGAAGTAGTTGGTTGATTTATTGGTGGTAGTCCTCTTACACTTTTAAAATTGACTTCCTCTTGCGTGCATTGAATTCAAAGAGGAAACATTTGATTCCTAGTCCTCTCCTCTCTTGCAACCAACCTATCATTTGGAATTTATCTAATATAGTGCAGATATTATCCTTAAATGATACTTTTTAACCTTTCTATATTAGTTCTCCCACACTCATAAGATTATTCTTTAAACCAAGTACAAAATAGACATCAGGAATAAATCTTTTTTCATTATTTTTTGTCAAAACATTTATTACTACTTTACCCATTACATCCACCTTATTATAATTTCCCAATTTGACTTATGATTTTATTGAAAAGACTATAAAATAATTGTTTATTCTCTGCCATATGATTGCTACAACCACCATCCAAAAACCAATTATCTCTGGCACTTTCTTGAGAAACATGACAAGTGAGGAATAAACTTTCATAATTAGATTCATTTATGTAATTAACATTTTTTCCCACAACTCCTTGTTTTTTTCTACATTCATATACATAATAACCATATTTTTTGTGATAGTATGGCAGCAAAAAAAAGTATCCCTTTTCCTTGCTTAATTTTGGAGTGATTAATGTTAAAATGAACCTAATGCTTCCTTAATCTAGTGTTGCAATGTGTTGTACACATTCACATTGGATTTAGGGCCCTTTTAAGCTAAATAAACCTAACTTTTCCTTAATTTTGTGTTGTAAAATGTATTCATTTACACCTTCACATTAAATTTAGGGCCCTTGGGCCTAATGTTACTTTAATCTAGTGTTGTAATGTGTTGTACACATTCACATTGGATTTAGGGCCCTTTTAAGTTAAATTGGCCTAATCTTGCCTTAATTTAATGTTGTGAAATATATTTATTTATACTTTCACATTGAATTTTGGGACCTCTTGCATTTATGACCTGTATATCATCATTAATAGGCCCCTAAGACCCTATATTATGCATCTCATGGCTTATTTCAACTAAAATCTCAACATAGATGTACATTAAATAAACTTATTTTCTCATCTCCCTAATATTTTCTCTATTAAAAGGCCTTATGGGATCCATATGCCACCTTGGGTGAATGATTCCTATCCAGGTGGGACCCATACACCACAAGTGGCATATGAGTCCCATTTGGCCCCTTTTTAGGATTTTGAGTTAGAAATTAGGGTTTTAAATTCTAATTTTATGAATGTTGACCTCTGGCATCTAATAAATGGTAAATTGGGTGCATTTCCTATATAAAAAAGGTCTCAAATCATTATTTCATTAAACCTACATGATATCAAGTGAAGTACTCAAGAGTTAAGCATTACAAGACCTCACAAGAGCATTAAGAGAGTTTACAAGAGCATTTCTCAGGCATTTAAGAGGAGATTTCTTCATCAATTGTTGCAACAATTCAAGATCCATCATCATGTCAATATTTTCAAGCATCAAGCATTTTGTTGAGCTAGTGTTGTGATGTAGCATCAAAGATCCGTTTGCAAGCATTGTTTCATATCCATATTCAAGATATAGATGTACATTCTTCATGGCCACTTCATGTTAAATTGTAGATTTACAAGACATCATTCAAGGTATCATTATCCATGTTTCATGCTATTTTTTCATGTTTCATGTCCTTATTTCATTATCTCATAATTTGGTTTAATTGCCTCAAAGGGATTTGACCAAGGAAAACCCCCATTCCCTAACAATCAATTTTTTTTCTCTCTACATGTGTAATTGCAAATCTAGGTGTCTTGGAGGTTGAAAGATCTTTGAAGATAAGGTTACAAGCTTGAAGGAATTTTTTGGA
Source organism: Sequoia sempervirens (assembly GCA_007258455.2). NCBI lineage: Eukaryota > Viridiplantae > Streptophyta > Pinopsida > Cupressales > Cupressaceae > Sequoia > Sequoia sempervirens. The sequence continues at coordinate 201,446,259 of VDFB02000008.1, forward strand.
GTTGTCTCCTCACTTGCAAGGTCAGGAAAATACTCCTACAGGTCTGAAATCAGGGTTTTAGATTTGTAAACAAAGCGTGGTAGAGAGAAAAGAGATTAGAGAGCATAATTAGACCTTAACCTTTTGAAAAAGCACACTGGGACTGATACACCACCTTGGGCATATGAGTCCTAGTACAACCAATTTTTAGGGTTCTAGGAGATTCAAAATCAACACTATTAGATTTTAGTTTTGGTGCAAAAAATCTAGTTTGGGACTAAATCGCCCAAACTGGCATATGAGTCCCACTTAGCATTAAAATTAATATTTCCAGCATTTCCAATCCTCATTCAAGCCTCTACAGGTTTCCAAGTGCACACTTCTAATTTTATGTCTTTTTGTTTTGATTTATATGCATTTCTAGATCATTTAGTTAAGCCTTGTATATCATTAAGTTTCATAATTAGGTCTTGCATTTCATTAGTATTTCTAATCCCTAGCTTGGTTGTGAACCCTCTTGTACTCATAAATCATAACCTAGGACACCCTATTGCAAGATATCTTTCTCCTTTGCATACTTTAGATTGAGATCTCTAGGGTTTCCTTGAATGTGGAGTATAGAAGATTGCTGTCCTATGTCCTAAACCATTTAGATGACAATTTTCTATCATACAGATAATAACACTAAATGTTACATTTATCAAAAAAATTTGTTTGTTGTTCGAAGTGGTTGTTGCCACATCCTCTGTTGTTGTAGTTTGGATTATTCTTCTATACTAGATTTGGATTTCTCCTTTATTTACCTCTATCTCTTCCTCTAAAAATTGACCTTCCTCTTTCTCTAAATGATACTTGTGATTTGAATGCATTCTCCAAAGAATAATTATTTTTCTTGTTCAATCTCCATTAATGAGATAATAATGATTCCAATAACTCAACTATTGATAATTGAAACAAAGAAAATATGGTGTTTAGGGGTGTGTCCACTGTTTAGGAGATGGAACACACATAAGGGGAGATACCTATTTTTATTTATTTCATTCAAGGAAACCTTAGAGATCTCAATATAATGGTCCAAGTGAGAGAAGAGATCTATTATAAGGTCTCCTAGGGTGTTGTAGTGTCGAAAAAAGTAATCCTTTTTCACACTTGGTATGATAATTGACATTAAAACTAAATTAATGGTGTCCTAGAATAGTGTTGTAATGTGTTGTACACATTCACACCATTCTAGGACTTGTATTTGATTAAAATGTACCTTAATTGGTCCTTTGCAAAGGTGTTGTAAAGTGTTGTAACACATTCACACTTTTCTCGGATTTATTTGCTTAATTAAGCCTAATGGGCCCTTTTAAATAAAATATATTTAACTTATACCTTATTTAGGTGTGTAAAGTGTCGTAACATACTTTCACATTTATCTAGGGTCCCCTTAATTAATGGTGGTTAATTGAGTTTAATTGACCATTTTAATTTATATTCAAGCCCCTTTTCAATGATCTATCCTGACACCCAATAATGATATTGTATAACATTTAATTTGGAAAATTTGTTGTCCTAAAAAATGCTGCTAGGACCCATTAGCCTTTAGTGGAAAATGAGTCCTCTCCACATAGGACATCCCTTTCTTTACATATTTGAGGTGGGTTTTTGATGTTATTTCATCTCCCTGAAGCTCGGTCCTGGAAATTATGTCAGGACCCATTCACCTTTAGTGGAGAATGGGTCCTTACTTAATAGGACCCCCATTTTTTAATTTAATTGTGGCAGGATCCTTATAATTTTAATACCCAGATCCAAGGTCAACTTGAATTCTTTGAATTATGAGGTTAATCTTTCAATTTAGAATAAACAAGGGATTAATTCACATTGTTTCACCTAGCAACTTTGAGAAAGCATCCTTATAGAAAATTTGATTCTACAAGAGTCTACAAGAGCATTTTCTAAGGCATTTCAAGGAATATTTTAAATGTTTATTGTAGCAATTCAAGATCATTTATTCATGTCAAGGGTTTTATGCATTCATTCATGTTGTTGAGCCAAGATTATTGAAGTAGCATTGAATATCCTTCTTGCAAGCATTGTTTCACATCTATTTGAGATCAAGATCTACATTCTTCATGGCCACTACATATTAGATTGTAGCTTTGCATTACAAGACATCTTTCAAGGTATCAGCAATTCATTATTTCATGTTCCATGCTCCAATTTCCTTATTTCATCAATTGTTTTAATTACCTAAAAGGGGTTTCATCGAGGAAAACCCCTATCCCCTAACAAACAACATTTTTCTTCTCTTGCATGTGTGATTACAAGTTTTAGGCTGAAGAGCAAGATTTGGAGCAAAATTGCAAAAGTTGTCAAGTTGCAAAATTGTCATTTATAGTGCAAGAACGAAGAAAGGAGGCTACAAAATTTATTTCAAAATTTCAAGGGCTAATAATTGGGGATTTGGAAGTGCAGACATCAAGGAACATAACCCAGAAGTTAGTTTTCCACAACCCTAAAAGGGCCCATTCACCACTAAAGGCGAATGAGTCCTTAGTAGGGTTGAAACAGTGAAAATTTGGGATCTAGGAGTGCATAATGAGAGGATTAAAACCTTGAAGTTGATTTTTGGAACCCTGATAGGGACCCATTCACCACTAAAGGTGAATGAGTCCTCTATAGCTTAAAAATGACTTTCTGGCTAGGTACACATCTTTTTATGCTCTAAAAAATTCCCCCATAGTTGCTATAACAATTAGGGTTAGTTTCTCATTGTTATTTACATATTTTTGGTCTCATAACTGAATGTTTCAAAGAGAAAACTAAGTTGTTCATCATCTTGATCCATTCATCTTGGTGATGAACCCTATTTTTCTATGTTTCATTTTGGTGAACCTAACTCATTGAATATTGCAATTTTCTGATTTTGAAGTCTTTCATTGCATCTTACATTAGATCTTGCATTCATTTTCATTTAAATTTGTATTTAATGAAAGTTATCACTTAGGGTTTCTTGTATTTCATTGCAATATTGCATATCATTTAGGGTTTAGAATTGCATTGTTTTTCATTTCTTAAATATGAAAAATACAAAATCAAATCAGTCATTTTCAATATCCTTTAGATTAGATGAATTTGCATTTGAAAATAAAAATAAAATTGCATTTCAAAAGATGCTATATTGTTCATCATTTTCCCTTCATTTCACTTGCATTAGGTCATCAAATTCTTGAAATTTCTATCATAAAAGTTACAATTTGAAATTGGGCACAAAAAGCACATAAAACAACTAAAAATTTGTAGTTTTCACCTTTTTAAAACCCTGATTTAGGACCCATTTTCCCTTACTGGCGAATGAGTCCCTATTTATACCTGTTGCATCTTATGGCATATGAAAAGGCATTAACAATCACTCAGAAATCAATAAAAACATTTCAAAAATCCTTATCTAGGACCCATTCACCAATAAAGGGGAATGAGTCCCCGATTAGGCCTGAAACTGCCTTGTATAACATTGAAAACCTTGTTTATATACTTCCTAAACTTACTAGTAACCTATAGTATTAGTCTAGAAAGTTTTAGTGGCTTCTATTTTATGCATCTAGGTCAAAAACATCAATTTAGGGTTTTTTTTTTGAAATAATTTCAATAGAAACAATCGTCAAATCTAAAAATATTTACATTTCTGAAACTTTGCATAGCATGGATAAAAGTACTTTTCACTTTTGTATACACAATGTTTACATTCATAAATCTTTGCATAAGTTTGATAAAAGTGCTTTTCATTTTTGGATACACTTTGTTTTCATTTTTTAAGTCTTGCATACATTTGATAAAACTACTTTTCATCTTTGGATATACATTGTTTATATTTGTGAAGCATTGCATAAGACTGGTTAGAAGTAATTTTCATTTTTGGATAAACAATGTTAGTATCTTACCTTTCTAAACATGCTAAGAAAAATTCCATCCCTCACACTCATGAGAATGCTTTAGTGAAAGAGAATGGAATGGTGGATAATCATGACAATCAAATTTTTTCTTCCCCTAATATCTCTCCTATTTGTGACGAAGCTATTTTGGTGATATAAGATCAAACCATTGAGAGTGATGAAAGTCCTATTTGTCTCTCTTTCCTTACCTCTCCTACTAGGGAAAACATGATTGAACAAGAGAATGGTATGATTGAACAAGAGAATGCTACTATTGATGAGTCCCCTACTTGTGATGAAGATACTTTAGAAGAACCAAACATTGAATGTCATGAACATATAGTTTGTAGCTCTCCTAAAGACTCTCCTCCTAGGGAGAATGCCATGGTGAAAGAAAATGAGAAAATGGACACATGCCTTTCAAACAATTTTGATGAGGCTTTGTTCGATGAAGATGATAAAGATACTTTAGACTTCCTTTCACTAAGATATCATGAAAATTATTTTGAGGTTATGCACATTAGATATCCTATGAAGTAATCTCCTGAGCCTAAACTCATCATTTATCCAACCTCACAAAAAACACAAACTCAAAATAAACCTTTCCTCATCCTTGAACCACCTAAGAACAATATTTTGCAACAACCGAGTCACAATACCGTTGCTCATACATATATAAAAATAGGAACAATTTGTAACCGAAATAAACACCTTCAACATCCCTCCCATTACCTAATCCAATCTTACCTAGCCTTCCTTGTTTTCCTTTAAAAAATGGAAAGGAATATAATCTCGTTGAACACCTTAGGAATACTCCTGCTAAGATTTTTTGTATGGGAACTACTTCAAACATCACCTAGTCATCATATCATTCTTCAACAAGCTTTGCAACAAGTTAAGATTCTTATAACACTAATTCAAATGATGTAGCAGCTCTAGTTCAAGGAATTAATGACATGAACTTAGACATTGTTTTTCACCAGAACGAGTTACCTCCCTTAGAAATTCAGAAGAAATATAAAGATTTCAACATAATATTCCAAATTGGTCAACCTATAATAAAAAAGACTCTTGTTGATAGTGGTTCAGCCTTGAATGTATGTAGTGTGAACCTTTTAATAGGACTTAAGATGAGTAAGAATGATATTAAACCTGATTCTTTATCTATTCATGGATTTGACAACATAGGAAAAAAACCGCTTAGAGTCATCACATTACCTATTAGAGTTGAGGAAGTAACATGAAGTATGTCTATAACAACAGAGTCTACACCTTAAAAGATGATCTCAAACCCAAAAGTTGCTTGATGGATGAAAGAGAAGGATGGAATCCTTTGGAAGCATTGGAATCCTATACACCACAAGAAGTCACAAAAGAAGAAAAAGAACATGAGAAGAAAATTGAAAAAGTCACTAAGCTATTGGAAGACGATTAGGGTTCCTTAGATTTCACACCTACATTCATGGGAGAATACAAAATTATAAATAAAGAGTTTGAAAAGGGAAAAGAAAAAGCAATAATGTTGATACAAGATTCAACACAAAATTTGAAAGCATCCACCTCAACCACCTTAGAAGAAACAAATTACACAACAAAATTTGATGAAGCTGATTATGAGAAACCATCAAATCCTAAAGAAATGCAAAATATTTATGGAAAAGGTTATGAACTCATGAAACAACTTGGATATAGTGGAAAAGGATGTGGTGCTATAGAACAAGGTATCTGTGTCCCTATAGAGCCTAACATGCAAGAAACAACTTGTGGTCTTGGTTATTGTCCTTTGATAGAAATACAAGCATCAAGCAAGCCTTCACTTAATGTCAACAAACTTAAAAAAATCTTCTAAGACAAATTTAACATTAGTGTATCTTGAACGAATATACATTAATGCTCCTAATTATTATGCTTTAATAGACTCGGTTAACATCAATTTCATCATGCAAAACACTAACAATTGGAGTTCATTAGATTTTACACCCTCTTATAAAGGAGAGTACAAAATCTCAAAATCTAAAGAGTCTTGTGTAAGTATGACATCTTGTACTAAGCAAGAGCTTTCTTTGTTGTAAAATAATGAAACATCCTCTACTATTGATCAAGAAAGTATCTTGTTAAGACTCTTCCAAGATCGTTTGATATCCCTTCCTCAAAGAACATGAAAGAAATTCTATTATAAGAGTTCATTTTTTGCATATCATAGAGTTCATGGTCATTCTACTAATGAATGCAAGGCTTTCAGTAATGAAATCCAACATCTTAAGGAGTTTGGTTCTCTCCCTTATGTGGGGGCACATAATTCTTCTAATTGATATTGGTTTTCACTCTAGCATGCCTCTCATCAATCATTTTAGCTCATCCTTTCCTTGCACTAAGTGGGACAAAGGGTTAGGTAGCCTTGTCCTCATATGTCACTAGTTGTCTCTCTTGGTTAGTTGACTTCCTTCCATGTTTATATGATAGAAAGCTTGGGATGTGGATGATATGCCTTAAGTTGGCTCACATGTGACGTACTGACTTTTTGGGGTAACCCCTTCCCTTTTCATGACATAACTTATTGGAAACATATGACTTGGCATAGGGTTTTCCAAGGAAAGCTCTCATGTCTTCTTCTACTTTGAAGAAATTTCTCACAACAATGGTGTTAGCAATCACTTTAAACTAGGGGCATACATCGACACTCATATTTCACTATGTTATTTTATTTATTCTTGTGATGCGTCCTTTTCTTGGTGGTGTCATTGGGTTTGATTTCCTCCAAGACCATGACATTTCTTTGATTTGTCCTCTCTTGGGGATGTTAAGCACAATGTTCCCTAAGATGAGACCTTACATTTGTCCTCTCTTGGAGATGTTAAGCACAATGTTCCCTAAGATGAGACCTTGCATGAACGAAGCAAAATCCCTTTGAACAAAAATAGTTATTTATACATTTTTCATAAGTGTTTGGCATAACACAACTTACTAAACCTTATGAAGCACAAACATAGACTAAAAGGGCCACCTAGCATAACACACCTTGCTTGTTTGTGGAGAATTCTTTGTTCATAGGTGCTTAGCATAACACAACTTGTTAAGCCCTATGGAGCATTTACAAAAGCATTTTCATTGTGGTGCCTTATCGAAGTTTTCAGGAGGATAACTATGGTATGGTATGAGAGGCTAATATGATTCTCTCATTGACACCTCATTGGGATAACTCACCTAGTGGAAAAAACAAGGTTCCACTACCCAAAGTGAGCATACATAATTTTGGGACAAACTCACCCCACAGATGACCTGAAGTTTCATGGCCCTAGAGTGAGCAACATTTGTTATGGAAAAACAACCACTGCCTCACATCACGTTGAATTGGTTGTGCTTGATCAAATTTGTTTTTTTTTTTTTGGCCTTTGACAAGGTATGAACATGTATCTTTGTTATTGCTGCATACTTAAGTGTCTTGGATGTCTACTTTAGTGTGAGTTTGACATGGGTTCCTCCTCTCACTAAAGTGGGGGGGGAAATGTAGTGTCAAAAAAAGTAATCCTTTTTCACACTTGGTTTGATAATTGACATTAAAATTGAATTAATGGTGTCTTGGAATAGTGTTGTAATATTTTGTACACATTCACACCATTATAAGACCTTTATTTTATTTTAATGTACCTTAATTGGTCCTTTGCAAAGGTGTTGCAAAGTGTTGTAACACACTTTCATATTTTTCTAGGATTTATTTGCTTAATTAAGCCTAATGGGCCCTTTTAAATAAAATATATTTAACTTATACCTTATTTAGGTGTTGTAAAGTGTGGTAAGACACTTTCACATTTATCTAGGGCCCCCCTAACTAATGGTGGTTAATTGAGTTTAATTGACCCTTTTAATTCAAATTCAATCCCCCTTTTCAAGGATCTATCTCAACACCCAATAATGATATTGTATGACATTTAATTTGGAAAATATAATCCCTTGAAAAATGTTGCTAGGACCCATTGTCTTTTAGTGGAAAATGAGTCCTCTCCACATAGGACACCCCTTTCTTTACATTTTTGAGGTGGTTTTTTATGTTATTTCAATACCTAGATCTGAGGTTAGCGTGAATCCTTTGAATTATGGGGTTAATCTCTCAATTTTGTATAAATAAGGGGTCAATTCACATTGTTTCACCTAGAAACTTTGAGAAAGCATCCTTATAGAAACTTTGAGTCTACAAGAGTCTACAAGAGTCTACAAGATAATTTTCTAAGGAATTTCAAGGTATATTTTCAAGGTTTATTGCAACAATTCAAGATCATTTTATCATGTCAAGGGTTTTATGCATTCATGCATGTTGTTGAGCCAAGATTATTGATGTAGCATTGAAGATCCTTCTTGCAAGAATTGTTTCACATCTATTTGAGATCAAGATCTACATTCTTCATGGCCACTACATGTTAGATTTCGGATTTTCATTACAACACATCTTTCAAGGTATCAACACTTCATTATTTCATGTTTCATGCTTCAATTTCTTTATTTCATTAATTGGTTTAATTAACTAAAAGGGGTTTGATCAAGGAAAACCCCTATCCCCTAAGAAACAATTTTTTTCTTCTCTTGCATGTGTGATTGCAAGTTCTAGGCTGAAGAGCAATATTTGTAGAAAATTTTCAAAATGTGTCAAGTTGCAAAATTGTCATTTATAGTATAAGAACAAAGAAAGGAGGCTACAAAATTTATTTCAAAATTTTGGGAGCTAATAATTGGGGATTTGGAAGTGTGGACATCAAGGAATAGAACCCAAAAGTTAGTTTTCTAAAACCATAAAAAGGACCCATTCACCACTAAAGGTGAATGAGTCCTTAGTAGGGCTAAAAAATGAAAATTTGGGATATGGGAGTGCAGACTAAGAGGATTATAACCTTGAAGTTGATTTTTTGAACCCTAACAGGGACCCATTCACCATTGAAGGTGATGTGTCCTCTATAGCTCAAAAACAATGATTTTCTATCTAGGTGTACATAAATTTTTATGCTCTAAAAACTTCCCCCATAGTTGATATAATAGTTAGGGTTACTTTCTGATTGTTATTTGCATCTTTTGGCTTTCATAATTGAATTTTTCATAGAGAAAACTAAGTGGTTCATCATCTTGATCAATTCATCCTAGTGATGAACCCTATTTTTCTATGTTTCAGGTGCAATTAAAGATAAAAGGGGGTTCGCCACTAAGAAAAGGCTTAGAAAGATAAGAAAAATGAAAGTAACATGCAAACCTAACTATATAACCTAGAAAATGAACTTTAATTAGAATAGAAATTCGGGTATAAATAGAGGTACACATGGAAAACTGAAGATGCACCAAATAAGCTCTAGAATACTAAAATGTTGACTTTTAATGCACACTAGGACTTATACGCTAGTCTTTCCCAATTTAGGGTTTATGGGAAGAAACTAGAATTTCACAGTGACAAATTTGAATCAATAGAAATATGAAAAAAGTGATATACCAGGACTCATACACCACAAGTGGTGATTTTATCCCATACTGCTTTTTTGGGAAGCAACAATCTGAATATGTTCTCCTATCTCTACACTTTCTCCCTCTATTGTCACAACTCTATTTCCAGATCTAAGCCTACTAAAAACTTGCAAAATAAAATGTTGTGTTGATTTTCTTATGGGGGTTTGCCTCGGGAAAACCCCTAGTTTAGAAATTAAACCTTGATAGAAAGAATAGATCTTGAGAGTGAATGTGTGTAAGAATCATAATCTTAAGTGCTTCTAAGATTAAGAGATCTAAATTGTAATAAAACCCTATTCTAATGTGCTAGAATAAGATGCATGAATGAAACAGAAAGATGATGACTCATTTTGAGAGATGTCTGGTCAACCTAATAAGCCATTATAATGCTTGTACCTTCCTTTATGTAGAAAGTAGAATGATAATGGAGGATGGAATCACTTAGGAAACAAATCACAAGGCATAGTTTGATGGCTAGTTGCATCTCCCCAACCTAGAATCCATCATGATTCACCATAGGAAACCATCATCAATCCTTGAAAATGGTAAATCTTGAATTGAAAGTGAGCTTGAAGACCTACAAAAACACTATAATACTACTCCAAGACTTCAACTTTATTTTCTCCTTGCTCTTGAATACTTGAAAATCTCTCTTGAATGCTCTTTCTTGAAACTCTAGTATTGCTTAGCTCTTGAATTACTAGGTGAAATAATTATTTCAAACCTTAGTTTTATAGGCATCTCATCTAATTTATCATTTATTAGATCCCAAATGCCAACATTAGCCAAAAATATGAATTAGAAACCTTAATTTCTTGCTCAAACCCTAAAAAGGGGCCACACAAGACTCATATTCCCAAGGTGGTGTATGGGTCCCACCTAGGGGGACTCATATGCCCAAGGTGGCGTATGAGTCCCACCATAACTTTTTGAGGTGAGAAAATGTTGGGGTATTGGAAAATTAAATACATTTGTTGATTTTATAAGGATTTTAACTGAAATAAGCCTTGGGGTCCAAAATAAAGGGTCTTAGGGGCCTATTAATGATGATTTAAAGGGTCGTGAATCCAAATGTACTAAAATAGGTCCAAACTAAGTGTGAAATTATACCATATCCAAGAAGGGATTATAATTTTCTACACTACATTTAGCCCCCACTTTAGTGCCAATATGATACTACGTGCAAATACAGTCTAAAGGAATTCGAACAATAAAATTCATCTCATAAAAGGATACTCATATGGATCTATTCACAAACATGTAAGAAAGAAGCCCCCATTATAGCTATCTACAAAACCACAATGCTAGGAACCACATCTTGCAAAACCAATACATTTGTCTTTCAAAAATCCTCTTATCTAACTTATAGAAATCAAATTTGAGGGTAGATGTATGCCTTCCCTTGATTCCACTTGCTTTATGGAGGTGGAATCAAGGTAGCATTCTAACCACATCAAATTACACAAGTCATATCATAAGGTATTTCCAAGTACCATACTACATAGTGATAGACATTTGATGATAATGGGAGTGGAATTATGAATCCAATGCAACAAATGATGTTGAAAATGGAGTTCTCTAGCCCCCAATATGTTAGTTTGAATGATAAAGCACTTTTAACCCTAATATGTAAATGATCTAATTTGAAAGTATATAAGAATAAAAAGTGAAGTAATTTTTAATCATTTTGTCTCTTACCTTCTTGTAGTTTGACTCCAAGTGGAGAGCAAATGATGATGTCAATCATATGACCATACGCGCCCCTAAGACTTGAGAGACTATGCAAGGAGGTAACGTAGGGTGATCTACAACATATGACTTGAGTGGATTCCTCTCTACCTTAGCTTTTTTTTTATGCATTTATTTTATGTTTTACATATATTTTAAGATAGATTTACGACCTTGGAAGAAAAAATCACAAAGTGTCCCTTTTTTTTGTAAAGTGTCCCACTTTTTTGCAAAGTGACCCACTTTTTTTGCAAAGTGTCCCAAAAAAGGAATAAAGTGTCCAAGACCCTTAGAAAAGTACCCTAGGGCAACTTTACTACACTTTTTGACTATTGATGTATAGATTTAAGATTTTAGAATGCTTATAGGTGATATTTTTTCTTTTTGTATTAGATTCCTCCTCGATAATGACAATGTCTTAGTGACAAGTTGTTCTTTCACTTACAAGACTTAGTGAAAGCATTGTCAAAGAAGGAGAGGGAGATATTACAATAAACAGGCCTATACTAGGTGTATCTCATGCCCCCCATGAGATACCATGATGCCATGCTGATGGCATTAGTAGAGAGGTGGGATGCAGATACCTGCACCTTTCATCTTCCCATTGGCAAGATGACTATCACTCTGGAGGATGCTCATCGAATTGTTCAAGTTCCTATTCAAGGTGAGACTATCCATTTTGCAGAGGACCGTTCATACAAGGAGATAAGAGCATAGATCCAATATTGTTTGGAGGTTTGATTTGGGAGATTGTGTGGCCATGTATTGTGTAGTAGTGGCTTCTCTATGTATGATCGCCACTTTTGAGACAGATTGTGATTTTTATTGTACCATTAGTACTAGTCTCAGATGGCCAGGCAACACACCTATATGGAGTAATAGTGCACATGATATAGGAGATGGAGCATCACATGACCATTTATGCATGGGCTTGTAGTATGCTAGTGCATCTCTACTATGATCTGGGACAATTCAATTATCACGAGGTGGAGAGCATGGTGCATTGTACACTTTTATAGGTTTGGTACTTGAAGCATATCACATGCACTAGTCCAACATGATTTCCTTTGGTATATTCCCTAGGATACCCACACTCTTTCAATTATCCACTAAGACAAGCATGGAAGTATGGAGATTTTTATTCCTGAAGAGTTAGATTTGATGGTCTAGATTAGGACATCTTATGGAGACCCTACTAGCTAATATTGTAGTGGCTAGATAAGACCCAAAAATTGACAAGGATGTAAAGGGACAAGTTTTTATTGGGTAGACACGATTACATAGTGAGACCACTCTACTATGATCATGTCATGATATAGTTTAGATAGGTACAGGTGCCACTGGTAGCATGACCATTTTACAGACGATTAGTGTGGAGCGTCTGGAGGCTAGGAGATACGAGATGACTGACAGTCAAGGATGTTGTACCTAGTGATTTAGATGATGAGGATCTAGATATGCCCCAATCTCTAGCACTAATGATGTCAGTGCTACAAATGCATATGAGGAGTGGTGGGCCATAGTATGACTAGCTCCAGTGTTTCCTAAGGATTAGCCTATAGGATTTCCGGAGCCTCTTCTAGATCACAGGGAAGATAAGGAGGAGACGGGTGAGGAGGCAAGGGTTAGAGTAGTAGACCTATTTGTGGATGAGGTAGAGGAGGACTATGATGAGGAGGAAGACTCATACTATGAGGAAGAGGAGGAGGACAAGGAGGATGAGGGCTGCCTAATGAGTGAGGGAAATGATATAGTAGATGAGGGTCCAGTTGCCCACGAGTGGAGAGATTCAATTCCCACATGAGCTACTATATCATAGTCAATAGCCGCAGCATGTACCAGCACTTATGAGCATGGAGAGGCTAGCAAAACTTCTATTTCTCCTATGCAAGATGAGGCTTTTTTAACATAGTATTCCAAAGATCTAGGTGATGACACAATATTTATGTTTATGCTTTTATAATTATTCTCATGTTCATGTTGCTAATTTATATATATGTATCATGATGTGTATTGATTATCTTTATGATTTCTATCTTGCAGGGTCCATGAGAGAGTTGCAGGATCTCTACCGATGGGCGACCACAAAGATAGTACCTGCTTCCCTCGCATACAAGGTGTGGTTGCTGAAATCTGCAAATGGTTAGTTTAAAATAAAGCAACATTTCAACATCCCTATGGAATAATAAGCCATGTTAATCATGCCATAAATAAAACAAGGGAAACCAAATAAAAGCATATAAAAAACATGACATTAAACCTATCCCATAGTGGATTGGTGTCACATGTGCTAGTGACCCTTTCCCAATCCTTGATTGATAAGCTAGTGATGAAATTGCTATGGATATGGAGATGCTAAATGGACAAGATCAAATCTCAAAGAGAATGACCTTGCATCAAGTTGTGTAGATGATGGATATGATGAAGTGAAGTGGACAAGATCAAATCTCAAATGAAGAGAGTGACCTTGCAAGAGATTGTGGAGTGATGGTGAAGGTGGGACTAAATATCATCCAATGAGAAGATGACACTTGTCAAGTGGTGAGTGGTCAATTGATGTGCAAGATTTGGGAAGAGTGCCCATGAGAGGGAGAATTTGAATTCAAATTTTGCAATGAATGTTGAGTTTGACCTTTGGAAGGGGACATGTAAGATACATGTAAGGCCTCATAAATGCTCTATTGGGTGTACATGTCCACTTGGGGGGAGATTCAAACATGGAGAATACTCTCCCTTTATGCCAAGTTGAAAATAAAGATTTTGATAAATCAATTAAATGTAATTTCATGTGCAAGTGGCCAAATCTAGAGAATGCAAGTGGTTGAGATTAGCATTAGATTTAATCAGGATTAATTAGCTAGGATGATGATTAGGATGCTTTGACCTTTATGACTTAAATATTTGATTTATTTAAATCAAAAAAGGATGAAATATGGATTGGATTTAATTAAATAAATGTTTGATCTATTTAATTAAAGGGATGATGTTTGATTTATTAAAAAGCCGATGATAATGTTTATTTGATAAATGACTTTAGGAAATGAGATTATTTAATGAATGGATGAAAGTGATGAATGGGCCTAATGTGAGACCTAATTTAACTGAATCCGATCGAATGCATAATGTTAATTTTGCATGTCTACATTTTGCCCCTCTTTGAAGCAATGTACTTGTTGTGTTGGTTCAAAGAATAACTTGCCATGATCAAAATTCAATTTTTTTTTAATTTTTCGGATGCCCCAGCGGAAAGTACAATGGTACATTGCCCCCTCGAGAGATTGAGCGAAAAGATTCGATTTGAGGGTCAATCTCATGATAAAGAGGTTCAAAATGGGTGGTTATGGACAACGATGCAAATGAGATGATTTCAAGATACTTAGAATAACAAATCTATATTATCCTAAAAAAATTAAATGATGATATGATATGAGATGGATGAGATGGAGAATCTGATATGCCTTGATTATGCAATGGATGATTTATGAGATGCTTAGACTAATAGATCTATATTATGATGATGATATGGATGCACTGGTGATGATGATTGACTATTCATGCTGTGATGTTAGTGCGGAAATGAGATGATGACAAGAGGATCCAACAAGCCAACATTATGAGAGATGATGATGAGAGATGATGATGAGAAATGATGATAGATGGATGATTTGCTTATCAAGGATTGGGATTTTCAAAGGGTCACTTACTTTATGTTTGATAACACCCATAAGTATGATGCATCAAGGTATAAAGGACCAAGATGGCATTGTACTTAGTGTGATGGACTTTGACTTGACAAATAGATAGGAGTATTCTTGTTCACACCTAACATACGAAAACCTTGCTAGGATGCACTTTAGAAGTTTCAAACATCTCAGACCAAAACATGGAAAGGTATAACCAATCAATGCAATAGTCAACAAGCTGTCCAAAACATCCTCCATACATATATAACAAAGAAAGTATTTGCCAAGTTATTTTACAAGAACGTCCAACAAGCATAGCAAAAAAAAGAATAATGATCGTTGCCCCATTCCTATCTCTCTAAATCCTTCGTTCGAATATCATCGAGAGGTCCTTGGACTGAGTGCAATAAGATAAATCAAAAGAAAAGATCAAGTACACAAACAAGCCAATGTTCTTCATACCTTCAGCCAAAGGGATTTGTTTTGATAGGATAAGAATCCAAGGTGATATCCAAAATGATGCCCATTGTCGGAATGATATATCCTAGGACATGCATTGTATAGGATGATGATGGTTTGATAAGTTGATTGATAGGCTGTTGATATGAGGTTGACTGACATGTTTGAAAATGATCAAGAGTTTGATTTTTTTTAAAGGTTTGTTGTTTTGATTTTGATTTAACGATTGAAGCTTGCTTTTGCAGACTGCTATGATTCTTTCTGTTTGCGTTGCCAAAGGATGAAAGTGACGATCAGTTTATTATGGATGATTGATTATTGTTTGTGAAAGCGAAATGAGACGAATGGATTTTTCAAATATTTGGATGTTTTTAACGTTTTGGAATGTTTTGAGGTTGTTTTTGGTGTTTTTGGATTTTGCGATGTTTTTGATTTTTCAATTTTCTTATGTTTTGGATTTTGATGTTTTTCAAATGTTTTTGGATTTTTGTGTTTTGAATGTTTTTGGTTTTTGATTTTTTTTTTTGGATTTTGATGTTTTTGAATGTTTTTGGATTTTGATGTTTTTCAAATGTTTTTGGATTTTGATGTCTCGGGGGCTGATCAAAGATTTATCCTTTTCCTACGTGTAAGCTCAGAGATGACGTAAATTCCAATGTTTTTGATGTTTTTCTAACTTTTTGAGTGTTTTTTGGATTTTGATGTGATTTCAATGTTTTTGGATTTTTTGATGTTTTGATGTTTTTGGATTTTTTTTATTTTCTAATGTTTTTGGATTTTTTGCACGATTTTGACGATTTGGATATGGGTATGATATCAATGGTCTGTTTGGGATTTTTCTGAAAACCAAGCTAAGGTTGGTTGATCGAATTGATGGATTGATGATGATGATAACATTGTTGAGGATGCACAACAATGCAAGGATTTGATTAATGATGATAACATTGTCAAGGATACACGATAATGCAAGGATAGTGTTAAGCAACATAATGATATTCTGAGATGATGATGGGTTGATTGGATTTGATTGATCATGATTGATGAAGCTTGGTTTAGAACAAAAGTTGTTTTGAATGATTGGATGTGATGTTTGAAGGGTGCGTTAGATGCAACTAATATTGATTGTTTGGATTGATGTTCGATGAATGATGAAGATTGATATGAAATGTCTTCTCATCAAAATATGCCATGGGCTATGATTTGGAAATTTTTTTGACCAATTTGATTTCACGTTTGTTGATGTTTGGATCACCACATGAGTTGGAGGATATAGATCAAGATTTATTCTCGAA
The DNA here is from genome assembly GCA_007258455.2 of Sequoia sempervirens. Taxonomy (NCBI): domain Eukaryota; kingdom Viridiplantae; phylum Streptophyta; class Pinopsida; order Cupressales; family Cupressaceae; genus Sequoia; species Sequoia sempervirens. The sequence goes on from VDFB02000008.1 coordinate 201,462,804, forward strand.
GCAAGATGTAAACACTTGCCCCCAATGTCTAGCAATGTAGGGAATGTCATGGATGGATGCTTGGATAGGCGTGTGGATGGATGGATTCGCAAAGGATGCCAAGGATTATCTTGCAATAAGATAAGGTGTTCGGATAATGAATGCTCATTTGGATAATGCTTCATGGCTCAGATAACGCTGAATAGGATATGATCAATGAAAACGGCCCATGTTTTATGTTCACCACAAGCAAGTGTAAAGTGTGCACCAAAATTTCATCAAGATCAAGATAACTTGGATGATGGATTAAGATGGATGAAAATGGATTGGATCAATGGTTTATGGATGGATGGATTTATTATGGATAAGATGGATGGAATGCTTGATTTATTACGGATTGGATGAGATGCTTTCAACTAAACTGGCACATGTAGATGCTCGATTCTACACATGATGCCTGTTTTCCAGGTTTTCATCATGGTCTTGCCCAAAGCACCGCCCATGCGGTTTTCACTAGAGGACAATTTTTATCTTTACTCTTTTCAATCCTTTTTCTAATTTTTTTTTGGATTTTTTGCTTTTTTGATTTTTTTGATTTTTTCTAAAGATTTTAAGCTCATGCTGAATCATGAGGTGTTGCTGATCTATAGATGCCCCTGTCATAATGAGCCATCGATATCCCTGCCTGAAGAAGTTGTTTTGCTAAGATATGTGCACTTGAATATAAATTTTGAGATTCCTGATCTGCTTTGTTGATACTGGAGTTAACTATCTTTGTGCGCACATTGCGATAGAGTACCCTTTGAATCCTTATGATGAAGGGTCATTGCCAATACACGGTCATGTAAGAATTGGATATTATGCATGGAGGTGTGGATGGGGTGTGTTTAGGGATAAGAGATGGATTGGTTGACAGTTTGGAACCTTTGACTCTCCAAACTTGGGAAGATGAGCAATGATGGGTGGATACGAAAGTGTGCATGGAATTGGGACCAACTACTCAATATACTTTGTACGTCACTTGAAAAGCCTTCTTTTTCTTTTGCGGACATTCTTGATGGATACTTTTCCATTTTTTATTTTTCCCCATAGTTTCTTTGACTGATGGAGTTTGATAGGGATGATCTTTCTTTGTATTCTTTGGTATCCATTTGTATTTGATTTGTCCATTATGCTTCTCAACTTCTTTTTCTTTTATAATGTTCTTTGTACTTTGATTCAAATCTTCCTTTTGATGTTGGTCCCAATTTGTGGATGGGGTGATGGGTGAATGAAGATTCATGGCGTGGCTGGTTGTAGTATTGACATCAGTTTCACCATAAGGATTCTTCATGCTCCCTATGTTGACATTTGCTTGAGACATAGTTGCCCCCAGTATGGTGGTAGTAGCAACTTCATGCTTTGATTTTGTTTGTTCAAAGAGCTCTTGTTCAGAATGCATTCTCTGATCAATGATCACTATAGACGACATTATTTCCATTTGATGCTCTGCTAATTCTGGATTATACTTTTTTGCCTGATTTTCTTCCTTGAGTGGATAATGTTTGATATCTTTATTTATGATTTCCTCAATCTGATTTTGGGATATATCTGATTGTGATGTTGATAACTCTGTTTGACTGTAGGAGTTAATAATATGCTCTTTTTGTGTTACAAAATCTTGTTCTAGATCAAGATCATCTACGTGTCCATCCATAGAAAGCATCTCATGGGTAGATGGAGGAGTATGTGCTAGATGGATATGAACATCTTGCATAGATAGGAGAGTATCCATTAGATTATTGTAGTATCTTGAAGATACACATTCTTGATCTTGAACGATTTTGGAGTTTCTTTCAACATGCTTCAGATCAAGCTCTTGAAATGGGTCAGTTTCAAAGGATGGATTTCTTACAAAGGACTTTTGGATGTCGACATTATGCATGGAAAGTGGCTTAATATCTTTGTGATCTTTGAGTGGACTTGGATAAGGTGTCGAGTTGAAGATTCCTTCAATATCGGCAATCATGAGGTCGAAGGATGTCAATATGTCTTAGAAAGGACCATTGATATACTTTGGTGAAAGACATTAATCATACTTTAGAATAAATTCTTGAGATATGCCCTCTACCTCATTAGGTGATGTAGATACATTTTCAACATGATCATTGGTCGATGCCTCATTGGATGAAGCAAAAATATCTTTATTGATGGATAGATCTTGAACATTGTTTTCAACAATTGCGGTAGAGAGATTTCTAATGTCTTCAACCATAGGGTCAAATGATGTTGACATTTGTGGAATTGGATCATTGTTGGGTACTGTTGGTGGATTTTGATCATGATTGAGAAGTGGCTCTTGACATATGTTCATTTGATCATTGGATGGAGTAGACACAACTTCAAGGTGTTCAATGATGGAGTGATCTTGATCTTTGTTCTCAATAGTTGTAGTTTGTTGGGTAGCTCGAGAGGCTTGGGCAGCTTGAGAGGCTTGTTGAGTTTTTCTTGCTTGTTGTGTGGCTAGATATTGTCGGATAGCCTTTTGGTAGGCTTGGTGAGCCTTTAGTGCAATGTCATATTGTCTCGCTAATTTTGGTTTTGGTGGTAGTGGTGGCAGATTTGGAATCATGTTGGATGTGATGACAGGTGGTTGAGATATGATGGGTGTGATAGGGGTGGGTGAGATTGGTGGAAATGATGTATCCACTATGGTACTCACATCAAAATCTGAAGGAAACTTGGCCCCTTGTTTTGCTAATTCAAACATGTATAACGAAGGTTTAAGTCTCATCATGATGTTGATAATTCTATGGTTGTCTGGATTCTGGAGCATTTCTATCATTTCCTCGCAAGACATTCCAAAAGTAGGGTCCTCCCCTTGGTTTTCTCCTTGCAGATTTTGCGATGATGAGAGGGTCAATGGATTGCTTGATTCTGCTAGATTCATTTCTGTGTTGGTTTGGCTAAGATCACTTGAAGCAGGTGTTTCTTTATTGGCTTCCATACTCTTCTTGTATTGAGATCTAGTTAGAACCATAAAACGGGGATCAATCTTCGAGAATATGGGAGATGAATCTCTTGATTCCTTGGATTAATCTCTATTTTATATCCCAAAGTGAAAGTTTTAGGATGCTTTTTTTAGGATCAAATGTGATGATGATATGATGCTGATGTTTAAAGATGGATGTTTTTGGCTTTTGATAAATCTTGAATGAAATGCTAGGACTTTGGATTTTTGATTGGTTTGATTTTTGGATTTTGAGATTTTGTCCTTGATTTTGATTTGGGTTTTGATTTTGATTTTGAACAAAAAGACCCTAAGATGTTTGATAATGATCTAAAGGGTAGTTTTGTTCAAAGGATGATGATTTGGATGTGTGTGAGGAAAAGGATGCATCTACCCACACCTATCCAAATAAAATGATTGTTTCACTAAGTATATGAAGAAGGATTCAATACATACACTAAGCTAGACAAGATGATTTTTGATAATTTTGACTAATTATATGAAAAAGGATGCATCTACACATGCCTAGCCAAAAGATGTTTTGATAAATGTTTTCAAGGACTTGGTCTCAATGTTTTGGATGATTTTGATTTTTTTTGCCACAAAGCCTAGTATCAAGGATGATTTCAAGATTTTTCAAAAGATGATTTATGAGATGATGTTTGATGTTTTGAAAGATGGATGAAAGAGGTTTGATTTGTTTTGATCCCTAGATGAACCTAAAAAGACCACTTTGTTTTCCTAGACCTAGGTATTGAAGAACATGCATATGCTTCCTAATGACCTTTGTAACCAAGAAATGATTTGAACATTTTGGATTTCTAATCAATGATTTGTGCTTTTGGGATTTGGAGTCTTCAACACACATGAAAATTCATTTTGCTTATCTTTGTTTAATGGCTTTATTTTACCGAAAACAATATCTTTGATTAAAGTTTCAAACTAAGATGTCCAATGTCTCAATTTCTTCAAACTCCACAAGATATGTTATGTGGAAATTTAATGAACTTAAGGCAAGGGTTTCCTATTGTTTACTTAAGAAGACAAATTGAGGTATAATCCAATGCTTAGGAACCTCTAAGGACGTGAATCCCAAGGGAAAGCAATAACATATGGATTGAGTCAATGATATTTGTCTTCAAAAGAGTTTGAAATTTTGAAATCATGTTGAATGTTTGTTTGCAAAATGTTTTCGATAAATACACTATGTTTTCAAACAAGCAATGTAACATCCTAGCTTAATGGGTACGTTTTTCTTAGTGGGCTTGCCTCATGCCCTTCATAGAAGAGATGATTTTACATGAAACCAAGGAAAAATATAGAGGTATGATGAAATCCTAACCTCTATATTTCAACCAAGATTGGACATGGCAAGTAACTTCTTGGAATCTAAGTTCCAATGCACCACTTTGATAAACTCGCTCAATGGATAAATAGGCCACTACAAAACAAGGGTTCTAGTTCAGACTTTCCGTTCGTGGAGATTGACCCATATGGCAAGAGTCCCCTTTCGGATCCATCTTGTCAGAGCCAACTGCGTGATAATGGCGTTTAACCAATACCCACATTTATATCCCGGCTGGAAATACTCTTGGCTTTAGAGTGTCACTGGTTGAGTCGTTCCCTTGGGTGAGTACTTTTTCCCCAAGGCAGGCCCTCTAGTATAAACAAAAGCATGCAAAGACACAATCCGTAACTCGATCAATATTTGACGGCACAAAGAAAGAGAATATACGTGAAAATGCCTCTACTCACACTTGCACAAGATATTGTTCAATTTTAAGCCCAAATCAAAGTGTGGAGGAAATCTTTTATGAAACCTAATTTCATCAAAAAGACTTTTGATTCTCAAGATCGCCGTGAAGCGTGAGAGAAGTGCATATGCCTTTTTAGGTGAGATTATTTTGCATAAAAGATTACAAAACACAAAAAAAACATGTTCATTTTAGCCTCAAAGCAATGATTCGATTCATTTTAAAGCACCAAATGAAATGTGAGAAATTGTTTGTTCAATTTTAGCCCGAAAAAACAATGTCTAGTCAATTTGTATGTTCAATTTTAATCCAACTTTGAAACAAAAAAAAATTGAAGTGTTATTTTTAAATCCAAATGAGAATTAGTGTCCTAAGGGCAAAAAAGATGACAAGTTTCGTGAAAAAGTGTTTAAGAGAACACTAGAGTGTTAAGAAACACTTTAATCTTTCAATCTCTCCCATTCATGCTATGTCATTGTTTGTTCGTTTTTGTTGTTCTCCTTCGTTTTCACTTTCGTCATTTTTCTTTGTTTCTTTCTTCGTTAGTCTTTGTACATGCTGTGAAAATAGAGACAAAAAGCATCAACAAAGCCCTCCTTCTAGCGCCAAATGTGGTTGCTGAAATCTGCAAATGGTTAGTTTAAAATAAAGCAACATTTCAACATCCCTATGGAATAATAAGCCATGTTAATCATGCCATAAATGAAACAAGGGAAACCAAATAAAAGCATACAAAAAACATGACATTAAACCTATCCCATAGTGGATTTGTGTCACATGTGCTAGTGACCCTTTCCCAATCCTTGATTGATAAGCTAGTGATGAAATTGCTATGGATATGGAGATGCTAAATGGACAAGATCAAATCTCAAAGAGAATGACCTTGCATCAAGTTGTGTAGATGATGGATATGATGAAGTGAAGTGGAAAAGATCAAATCTCAAATGAAGAGAGTGACCTTGCAAGATATTGTGGAGAAATGGTGAAGGTGGGACTAAAGATCATCCAATGAGAAGATGACACTTGACAAGTGGTGAGTGGTCAATGGATGTGCAAGATTTGGGAAGAGTGCCCATGAGAGGGAGAATTTGAATTCAAATTTTGCAATGAATGTTGAGTTTGACCTTTGGAAGGGGACATGTAAGAGACATGTAAGGCCTCATAAATGCTCTGTTAGGTGTACATGTCAACTTGGGGGGAGATTCAAACTTGGAGAATATTCTCCCTTTATGCCAAGTTGAAAATAAAGATTTTGATAAATCAATTAAATGTAATTTCATGTGCAAGTGGCCAAATCTAGAGAATGCAAGTGGTTGAGATTAGCATTAGATTTAATCAGGATTAATTAGCTAGGATGATGATTAGCATGCTTTGACTTTTATGACTTAAATATTTGATTTATTTAAATTAGAAAAGGATGAAATATGGATTGGATTTAATTAAATAAATGTTTGATCTATTTAATTAAAGGGATGATGTTTGATGTATTAAAAAGTTGATGATAATGTTTATTTGATAAATGACCTTAGGAAATGAGATTATTTAATGAATGGATGAAAGTGATGAATGGGTCTAATGTGAGACCTAATTTGACGGAATCCAATCGAATGCATAATGTTAATTTTGCATGTCTACACAAGGCTACCAGTATAGACTACATGCCTCCACTTATTATGGAGCATCATCTAGAGCTATTTGAGCCTTTCATGAGGTTGAGAGTAGCATATGAGGGCACTACCAGGCATGTTGATCAAGTCGAAGGTGATCTATTAGCACTACAAGCTTCCTATGAGAAGCTTTAGTCATCTCGGGATCCAGTGGCATAGGTCGAGAGACTTCATGGAGAGGTTGCTACGCTGTAGGCGAATAGAAACTGCATAGAGTGAGATCATGCATGGAGGCCATCGTACAGGAGGCCACAACTATTGGACAAGCACATGGCCTATAAGATGTACTAGATTCCATAGCTATGTCACAATCACTCTCTATTGTCTTTCAACGGACCATCTCACGACAAAGGTGATCACCAAGTCTTGAGGGATCTAGTAGTCATAGGCCACAGTAGCATTCTATATTTGATTAAATGTATTGAAAACTTTTTGATATATATATGAGCATCTATATTTGGTTGTTTATGTCTATGTGTTTAAGTTAAATGGAAATGTGATTTATGAAATAATATTTGTAAGACTAATTAGTAAATGTCTCCATGATCTAACATGCTTTATGTGATCTAATTAAAACTATACTAGTTTTCTTTTAGATACAACATTATGATTGAGTATGTTATGCTAAATTAAATGCACCTATGATCTAATTGTAGAACATTAAATGCATATAAGGATCTAATCTAACACAACATACAAGATTAACTTGAATAGTATGAAACCTAAAGTAACAACCCAAAACTAATTTGAATAGTTACTTTAGTATTCAAGACACACAAATGATTGTTTGTCAAGAACGAAGTAATGTGAGAGAAATAACATATAATCTACTAACTCTAATATCATTACTTTATCTTTCACACTAGTCAAAGAGATTAGACATAATATCAAAGAAAATGCATGGATTTAATAGGCTCTTTAAGAGGTGTACCATCCATTTTGATTAGCATGTATGCTCCAGACCCATAAATTTCATCAATTATGTAAGGTCCTAACCAATTAGGGCTGAATTTTCCTTTTTCAATTGGAATGGCATTGATGTTACGTTGATTTTCAAATAACACCAAATCACCTTTAGTAAATGAATGAGGGATGACATGATCATTTTAATGGCATTGAATTTTTCTAAAGTAAGCTTGGAGATGCTCAAGTGAGTTAATGTTCCATTCATAAAGCATTTCAAGCTGATGCAAGTGTTGTTCTTTATAAGTAGTGTCATCGATAAGTCCTTGAAGAGCGATTCTTAATGAAGGAATATCTAACTCCAAGGGCATTGTCACCTCAGTACCATAGACAAGGTTATAAAGAGTATTTCTAATTGATGTTCTAATACTAGGATGGTAAGCCGATAATTCATATGTCAAATGCATGTGCCAATCCTTATTATGTTTTCTTATAGTCTTTCTTAAGGTTTGCTCAAGATTTGTATTAGTTGATTCAACTTGACCATTAGATTGAGGGTAGTAAGGTGTTGAAAACTGATGTTGTATGTTAAACATTTCTAAGAACTTCTTCACATCATTATTCTTAAATGGTGTCCCATTATCTGAAACTAACGCTAAAGGGAGTCCAAAGCAAACAATAATGTGTTCCAATATGAAATGACATATTACATTAGTAGTTGTTGAACGAAGGGGAATGGCTTCTACCCATTTCATGAAATAATCTATTGTGGTAATTATGTTGGATGTTGTGGGTGTTTTGTTGATATGTGGTTGTCATTGATGTCAACACTATTAGCATCATTTTATTGAAGGTTGTATATGTCAAGGATATTGAGAAAGTTGTGAAAGGAAGAGTTATAGAGTTTCCTATTGCCAGTCGAACCGTGAAGGTCATGAAGGTGTCTTGTCTTATACATTGGAGATCAACTACTTTGGAATAAAGGGTTTATTTTTTAGAGTATCTAGATCATCTACTAGAAGTTTCAGAGGTCTATGTGAAGATTTGATCATGTTGTGGTATGACAGTATTTTTGTGGTCTCTATCAGCATTCCTGAGTGAAGATTGTGTGATTCTGATAATCTTAGTTGTTGTGGATGCTTCTCTATTCGTTCTTGGTGTTCTTGGATGCTTCTAGATCATTCTCCATCATTCTTGTATGTCCACATTGATCGGTGTGCTCGTGGTCAAAGATTTTTCTTGTGCATGTTCAAGTTTTCATGTTCTTGGCCGACATGATGGTGGTAACGTGTTCTAGATCCTTGAAAAGTAAAATTTGAATATTTTTCGTGCTTGTGAGTATTGTTTTGGGTCGCATCATTGTATTGGTCAATGGTGTTTAGATCCACATTGAAAATTTAATTGTAAATTTGGGCCGACATTGTAAATATGTTTTACTTTTCCGATTGACTAAGTTGGTGATGTAATCCATGATGTGGATATGTAAAAGTGATTGTTTGAGTGAAGTTTGAGGGAGTATGTGCGAGAGTGTGTGTGTAAGAAAATCCAAATAGAGTGAAAGTGTGCGAAGATTTATCTATTCATTCATGTGTAGAGTGAAAAGTGGAGTTTTTTGTGCTTAATTGGAACTATAATCAGGCTTGTGCAGAAGCTATTTCTTTTAGTTCATACCCTTTGGATTTAATCATATTCTATATTGTTGAGTAGTGAGCCCCTTTTGTAATTGAGTAGTGAGCTCTAGGTAGTGTGCCTAAATGCATGTGCATTCCCCTTTATTATTTTCATTATACTTTTAATAGGGTATAATATTGTGGACTAACATCCATCGGGGTTTTTCCCCTAACAAGGTTTCCACATAAAAAATCTTGTTTTTCTCTCTCTCTGATGTGCTATTTTTTTATGGTCAATTGCTTATTCATCATATCTAAGATTAAGTTAAGTTTGAAAAGTTTATTATTTTGTGACAACTGATTCACCTCCTCTCCATTGTATTTCCTTGTTTTTCCAACAAATTATAAATGTATGTCTGATAGAAGAAGGTGGTGAGATTTTTCCAATAATATCCAAACCCCATACCAAGAATGGTCAAATAGGAACTTGGGCATGAAGCTCAAAAGGAGAAGCATGAATCAAATTTCTATGTTCTTGACATTTGTGACATTTCTTAACATATTCAAAGCAATCTTGTTCCATATGTCTCCAACAGTATCCTATGTAGATTATCTTTTGAACCAATGATCTTCCTCTGAAATGACCTCCACAAGCACCTACATGAGCTTCTGCAACTGCTATGAGGATTTTAGATTGTTTAAGGAATCTAATTAAAAGACCATCGAAAGACCTTATATACAACACATATGTAAGAATTATGTATCTAGAAGTGAGTTTTCAAAGGAGGCTAGAATATTCTTGGCTATTGGATCAAGAAAGGTACCTTTTATGCCTTGCATAACCACCTCATTTTAAACTTGATTAAAATGGGTCCCTCCTTTCTATTTTGTTTTCCTTTGTTTTTTTTTTTGTGCCTTAGGAATTTTCTTTCTTCCTTGGGCCTTTTCCTTTGTTGTTCTGGCGGACGGGGAACACAGACTGAAACTGAATTAGAAATTTTTCTAAGTGCCAGTTTTGTTTCTAGTTCTAGTTTTGGTTCCAGTTCCACCGATTTTTCTTTGTTGTTTTGGCGGATGCAGAACATGAACCGCAACTAAAATGGAACTTTTCCAAGTCCCAGTTCTGTTTCTAGTTTTGGTTCTGGTTCTGATTCCACCAGTTTTTCTTTATTGTTCTGGTAGACGCAGAAAGCGAATCGAAACCGAACTGGACATTTTCCAAGTCTTAGTTTTGTTTCCAATTCTAGTTTCAATTCCACCCCTTTCTTTTTTTTTTGTTTTGTTCCTTGCATTTGGTCATGGGGAGTTTTCTTCCCTTCTTTTTCTTTCTGGTCTCTTTCTTTGTCATCCCATTGTGTGTTGTCAGAGGCGGAGTTAGGATGGAAACAATACCTATAACTTGGAAAGTTTCAAGGTTAGATTTTGTTCCGCTTCCACCCCCGTTGGGTTGGGTTTTGTTTTTTTTCCACCTATTGCATTTTTTTGTTTATTGCTTGTGTTTGGTCTCTTTTGTGGGGCTGGGTTTGGAAGGGATTTGGGATCTGGAGTTTTGACTAGCCTCTATTTCCTCATCTAGTTCTGACTCTGTATCCACCCTGCTCCAGTCCCCGAGTTCCTTTGCTTTGTGGGCACGAAACTAGAATGTGGGCTGAACTTGGAGATGTTGGTCATTTTTGGGTTTGGTTTTAATTCCACCTCTGGTTTTGGTTCCGATCACTTGGTCGATTGGTTGGGTTTTGGTTCTTTCTTTTTGTGGGGTTGGAGCCAAAATGGTGTGAAGAATTTAAAGTTAAAGAATATTCTTATGTTTTGTCCCCATTCTAACTCCAATCCCAGTTCTGATTTCATTTTGGTTCCCATCCCAATAGTTTTAAAGGTAAGTGTTGTTCCTAGTTCTTCTTTAGTTCCACCTCCACCAGAGTTGAGTTTTTTGATAAGTATAGGAAAGGGGAAAGGTATGAAAGATAAGACAAAGAATGATATTTTCAATACTTTTAGAGGACTGATGAGGGCACTGTTTTGCAGGGTTAAAACATGTCAGGAATGTCAGATGCTGCTTCTCAAGGGAGTCAACCTACAGAAAGTTCTAGGTGGAGAGGAAAACATAAGAGGAAGAAGCCGCGAGTCTTGATGGTAGACAAGACGTCTACTAGAAAAAGTAGATCGACATTAATGACAATGCTTCAGAACATTCAAAGCAACTCTGCAAAGGAGTCTCAAAGTCAGGGATGAGGGCTAGGAGTTAATGATGGTGGTTGTAGCAATCTTGAAGTGTTGCAAAGGACCATACCTGTGGGAGATCCTTCACCGACATGGGTAGAGTACACACATTTAATGCATGTTTGACTTTGTTTTGGACTCCTTTAGGGCTGACTTCTTCTATAACTAACTTATATTGTAAACCCTAAACTGGGTCGATGCATCTAACACGTCTTATAAATATGGCACTTTCACCTCTTTGTAATGGATCTTATTTTTGGTAAGAGTTAGAAGTTAGGGTTAGAGGGTAGAAAAACTCGAGAGTAGAGGGTGTTGTCATAATAGTGGTTTACAATTCCTGAGAGGAACGAATTTTAGCTGAAATCACATAATTTTAGAAAATATAGTGATTTAATCCTTAAAAAGTTCCATTTTAAGGTTTCTAATTGAAGAGCATTTGATCAAATCACCTTAGACCAAACCCCCTTGGATAGAACCTCGCTAGTTTTAAACCATACCTATAAATGTGTCTCCTTTACACCTATCAAAATGTTGATAAAAAAACACTTTTGATTTAGATTTTGGGGCATCAAATGAATTCATTTAAAATTTATTTCAAATTATTATGGTATTCCTTAGAACAAGCTATCCAATGAATATAATTTTAATATGTTTTGGTTTTGTTATGTATTTGTTTTTTAAGTTTTATTAAACATAGGTTTTTCGAAAATGAATTTCTTTGTTCTTCACATGTGGAAAAATAGAAGATTATCAAAAAAAAAATTGAAAAATATGAGTGCACGAGATATTCAAGTCCTTGATCAACAAAAATAAATAATTTTTTTGATATATACAAAAAGTTACAGCGTTATCTGATGGTAATTGTCCGAATTGTAATTAGTTTGACTTTGAAACTTGATTAAAAAAATATAAAAACTATCTAATGGGAAGCACTATATATCAGAGTTACAAATCTAAATTTGAAAGAATTAGAATTTTATCCATGGAAAAAAAGTTATGCATTATCGTAAAGTCACTTTTAAAATGTTGTTTCTGAAAAAATCTATTTTCATGGGAGATGGAAAAGAAGTGCAATTTGATTCCAAAATTTTGAAAAAATATTTTTAGAATCTCAGACAAAATTTGATGAGACTCTAGTTTGCACCATCTTCAAATTCCTCACAATTTAGCCGCTATAGGTGCCTGAATGTGAAGATTTAGTTAAAAATAATAATTTTAGTGTCCAATTTGGCCAAAAATTTTAAACCACTATTATGGGATCACCCTAGAGTAGGAGCTAGAATTATTTCCTTTCTAAGCAGTAGCTATAATAAAAAAGATTCAAATTGTTCCTATCTTTTAGGATTCGATACAACTGAAGGCATTGTGTTCTTGGTGAATTCGTTGTGTTGATCTAACTTGCATGATTCTTGATATTTTCCTTTTACTAAGAAGTTCAACAAAAGGAGGTGATGTATCTTTCTAATTTTCTTAGCATAGATGGAGATAATTTGAAGACATGGGTTTTTGTACACTGGTGATCTTGCAAGATTTGTAAATGATGTTATCCATTTCATTAATAGTAGGAGTAGCTAGATTTAAACCTTCTTTATATTATGCTCTAGAATGGTATTCATTTTATGTTAATCATTTTGATTTGAAATCTCTCAAGGAATGAAATTTTATTTTATGTCTTGTTTAATTGATGATTTGCAATCTATTGTTAAAGTTTACACTATAAATGAATGAAACTTTGTATCAATTATGAGTTAATTTTATTCTGCAGTTCTAGTTTAGGAATTCCTTGGAAGGCAACAAGTCTAATTAGTTGAATGAATCAACATTATTTTCAGTTTGAAAACCTTGATCTATCTTTTTTTATTTCTTTAAAACCACTAGTTAAAGTAGGCTTCGATAGATGTTTTCTCTCATAACAATCCAGAAGCTCGAAACTAGCAAGCCCATTGAACATTATAGCCATATTGACTACTTTGTGAAACAACAACATTGTGAACCAACATCAAAGACATTAGGAGGTCATTAGTTTAATTACTGATTGTATTTTTTAGGAGAGGTGAGATATTTCACTTGTATCTTACCTGCATGTTGTGGGTCAATTCGCCTCATCAATAGTTCTAGTGCTAGAAGGAAGGCCGAAGAGAAAACTAGATAATATTGGGTTTTTCTCACCAAAGAGGTCCCATAGAGTTCTTCGATCAACTGAAAACCCACCACCTTTGGTAGAGCTCAAGACCCCAACGAGACACGAGATTCATAGGACTAGCACAACCATTCTACTACCCTTGTCAGCTCCACTCACTCCACCAAGCTTTCCACCAATACCCCAATTAATACCCGTGAATCCATCACCAAACGCATCTCAAGTGCCATTACAGCTGGCTCAACCTCCACCACTGCCACCAATGGAATTTTTGATGAATAATCCCTCTCCATTGGGGACTATTCCTGGAGGCTTTCACGATGTGCCTAAGAATCCCAAGATATTTTGTCCCAAATACATTCATGGCGAATCAAGGAGTGTTGAAGAGCACATACAAGCTTTTAAGGACACTTGTACCAGAGCCCAGATAGCTCACCATGATGTGGTTTGTAGTTTGTTCCCTTATTCCTTAGGCAATATGGCATACAACTGGTACCTAAATCTTCCACAAGGTTCTATTCTGAGCTGGATAGACCTGGAGAATGCTTTCATCAATCAGTTTAGAGTTTATGTGGATCCAACCATTTTGTTCCATGAATTTACTACCATTAGGAAGGAGCCATGTGAATCATTGCCCTTATTTAATACAAGGTTTCAACGAATGTATAGGAGATTGCAGGACCCCTATCTAGTTGCTAAGAATAGTGCCATTCAGACATACTTTAGAGTTATAGACCCTTTGCTTTGCTTGTTCCTACAAAGGACTTATTAGCTCGTAGATATTGATTCTTTGTCTAAAGTTTATCATCTAGCCATCAAGCTGCAACAAAAAACTAGCTCTCAACAGGGGAACTTGGGAGGAGGTTTTCCTTTTATGGAGTATCAGATGCCTAATCCCATCCCTTTATTCAATACTGTCCCAAGGATGTCTCTGTCCCATTATAGACCTATATCTAAGTTACAAACTCAATCTCTTGTTCCATTCTTTTCCAATGGGCTCCTGACTTCTCTCAACAATCACAAGCTCATCACGGTCTGCATGGTCATCATAATCAAGTTGGAATATCAAATCTTGTCAGTCAACCACCTATTGCTAAAAATGTTGAGAGTGAAAGGATAGTTCAAATCATAAAAGAGATGGAGACCCTAAAGAAAACTCTATCGCAAGTCACAAATGGCATGGCTTAGCTTAAACTGAACCCCTCTCAGAATCAAGGTAGTTATGCTAATCAAGGTAACTATCCTAATCAAAACAATAATAATCAGGGTAATTATCTGAACAACAACAATCATAGCTAGAGGAATTATCAAGGCCAAAACTTCCCTAACCAAGGGTATCAAAATCATAATAGAGGATATAACCAAAGGCCTAATAACCACATACAATGGAACATAAGGCCAAATAATGGTGGAGTTTCTCACAATTATCAAGCTAGTGAGGACATGCCACACACTGCAAATGTGGCTGACCTCAATTTTATGACTAATTGGTGTACGTTGCATGATACTACAACTCATTCCAAGGTGAACTGTCCTAAAATGGAGAAGGTCATGAAGATGGCATAGGCAGATGCCCAAACGTTCCAAGGGAATTCAAATAAACAAGGTGGCTAAGTAGATACAACAATGGCTTATGAACTCTTTGAAGAAGAACCTTCATTCCCAATGTAGAATGAGAATGAACCAGAGGAAGATGTGTATGATGCCCAAGCCTTGCATAAAAAGGGAGGACACTTCCTAAGAAACTAGAATAAGGGTCTGCTTACTACATCAACACCACCTAACCACATAGTGCCCCCGAATCAGAGTGTTGACAACAACCCTCCTCCACCAAAGGGTCTGCCTGACTTCCATAACAAAGGTAATTCATCTAGTGTTTTCAAATGTAATGCAAGCTATAACACAGAATTTGATATTGTTACTGAGATGCAGAAACAAAAAACCTCTTTATCATACTTTGACATCCTAAGATTGTGCCCTGCCCAACAAGATATAGTACTGAAAGATTTGGAAGAAGCTAATAAATCAAAAGGGAAAACTAAGGTGGCACCCACTGCGAACATGAACACAACTTTGTTCAAAAAAAAGGTAGGGACCCCACCATTTCTTTTAAGCTTGAGAATCTATGGGAAGAATCTGCACAATTGTCTGCTAGATTTAGGGGCTTCTGACAATGTTATGCCATTTTCTGTATGCAGAAAATTGGGATTGAATCTTGTCCAAACAAACAAGAAGGTCATCCAACCTGATAAACAGAGGTTAATGTAGTTGGAGAATTGAAAAATATACATGTGCAAGTAGGGTTTGACCCTAGGAATCTAACCAATATGGATGTTTAGGTAGCAGACATTCCTAAGACTTATGGTATGCTTCTGAGCAGAGATCTGATGAAGAGTATGGGGGGATATCTCTCCCTTGACTTTTCACATATGTGGCTACCATGGAGGGGAATGCCTACCTAGATTAGGATTGAGAGTGAACCTCTCCTCAAACATATCATCACTGAGTATGACTGTCCCAACGAGGTAGCTTATTTTGAATCCGAGATAGGGGTTTATAAAAGTGAGGAAATTTTGACTCTTTTGGTTCTTGATTCTAATGATTCGTCAATGCAAGAATCCCCTGATCCCATGATTAGTGTAAACCAATAGGTATTGATTAGGAAGATGCAACAGGATTAGCTAGTCTTAGGGGAAGATATCAATTTTTGGAGTCTTCTACTCCCAAATTGGTGCAGGGTACACTACCAAACTCATTCAGAATTGACCTTCCAACCCTATATCAGTATTCTAAATCATGTTTTCCAAGTTGAAGAAACTAGTCCAAGTCACCTTGAGACCATTCCAGATCACTTCTCATTTGAAGCCAAAAATGCAATAATGTTAACCAGGGATAATATACCTTTAGAGGAAGTCCCTCCTCAAACTAAACTTACCTTGACCATAATACTGGACCAACATAGTTACGTTGAACAACCCCAAGGTTTGTTTGATACCTCAACACTCACAAATGTACCAAAACTAAAGGGGTTAATCAAAGATACAGATAACTATCAGGAAGATATCCTAGGATTACATGGTATATCTGAGCGGGAATCTGACATTGCGCCTGATAAACCTATTGAAAACCCATTTCTAATATTTGATGCAAAATATCAAGTGGCCCCACCTATGGTTCATCTTATCCAAGAACCCACAACAAGCTCAAAGAGATCAACGCTAGCTCATAATCAGTTATGGACCCTCACGTTTGATGGATCAAAATCTAAAATAGGGTGTGGTGTTGAAATTGAGTTAACTAGCCTAAAAGGGAAAACATTTTTTGCTTCTTATAGGTTATAGTTTGGATGCACTAACAATATAGCAGAAGATGAAGTATTGGCTCAAGGACTGATGTTTGCACATCAGAAGAAAGTTACTACCTTGATGGTTAAAGGAGATTCAGAAGTAATTATCAAGCAAGTACGCATCCAGTACACATTTTACAATAAAAGGCTGGCTGCTTATAGAAATTGGGTGTGCAACCTGATTGAAGGATTTGATGCTTTTGGAATTAGTTTAATCCCTAGAGAGGATAATCAAATAGCTGATTCATTAGAAATTTCTGCAAGTACCCTGGAGCCCATGCAGGACTCCAAGCTCAAGAGGTTCTCAGTGGAATTGATATCCACCCTAGCTATCCCTGATAATGTCAGGAAATTTCAAGTCTTTGATGATGATCGACATATCCTTGCTTTTCTAGAAAGCTCAGATGTTTTTGAAGGACAAATCATTGATGAGTCCAACAGGGATCAAGGAGAATGGAACCCTGGAGACTACGATACAGAAGGTGTCCTCAATTTAAAAAGTAATAACATTCCTAAGGGAATGGTGGCCTTAGAAAGAATTTTTGATTTAGATCCAAGGGCTCAGGAGAAGGTATCAATCGAAGATAAAGGAGGTGAATATGAAATAGTTAACTTAGTTGACTCTGGCCTTGAAAGGAATGTTTACATAGGGAAAGACTACCCTGAAGCAATTAGAGAAGATATATTGAGGGCACTGAAGAAATATATTGCTGCAATAGCTTGGGGGTATGGAGATCTAAAAACATTTGATCCTTTTGTGATAACTCATACTATTCCTTTGAAGCCTGAAGCTAGACCATTTCGGCAGAAACAACGTCCTGTCAATGCCCTAATTGAACCACTGATCTTTAAGGAAGTTCAGAAATTGCTTTTTGCAAGAATAATCTTCCCTATGTGACATTCAACATGGGTGACTAACTTGGTTCTAGTTCATAAGAAGAATGGAGAGATTAGGCTATGTGTAGATTTCAGGAATCTGTATAGAGCTTTGGAAAAAGACAACTACCCACTCCCTCCTCTGGACGAAGTCTTACAAACTATCAATGGGTCTCAGATGATGTCATTCCTGGATGGTTATTCTAGATACAATCAGGTGATCATTAATTATGAAGACAGAATGAAGACAACCTTCACTACTAAGTGGGGAACATTTGCTTACAGGAGGATGCCATTTGGTTTAATAAACATTGGAGCAACCTTTCAGCGTGTGATGGACGTAGCATTCAAAGATTTGATAGGTAAGTGCATCATCATTTATATGGATGACCTAACAGTATTCTCTAAAGATAGACTAAACCATGATGCAGACTTGGCTAAAGTTCTTGAAAGATGTATCCAATATGGTGTTTCTCTGAATCCTAAAAAGTGTGTGTTCAGGGTTTCTGAAGGTAAACTTTTGGGACACATAATCTCGAAGAGAGGGATATTGATAGATCCAGACTGGGTTGAGTCTATTCTGAAATTAACCATGCCAGGAAGTAAGAGGGAGATGAAATCTTTCTTTGGAAAGATCAACTTTGTCAGGAAGTTTATCACAGGTTTTGTAGAAATTGTTAAACCTTTGAACGAAATGATGAAGAAAGATGCTAGAATAGAATGGAGTAACAAGGAAAAGGCTGCTTTCTCTTAGGTTAAGCAATCCATTTCAGAGGTGCCATTCCTCACTAGTCTTGACTACTTGAAGCCATTTTATATTTATTCTTTTGCTTCTAAACACTCATGTGCAGTTGTCCTAACACAACAAAGAGAGGAGGGGGATGAAAGGCCAATTGCCTTCATGAGCTCTTCATTTAAGAATGTTGAAATCAAGTACCCACCTCTTGAGAAACAAAATTTTGCATTGGTTAGAGCTGTCAAGAAGTTCAGGCATTATATCCTTCAAATTCAGATTATTGTTGTGGTTCCTGATGCTGCTGTGAAGTCTCTACTTATGTAGAGCGAGTTGGGAGAATGAAGGGGGAAATGGATGGCTATTTTGCAGGAGTTCGATCTAGAGATCCACTCTATGAAACTTATCTAAGGTCAAGGCATGTTTAAAGCAATGGAAAATGTTGGTAAGAATATTATTTGTCAGCAGTACACAACACAGTCCTTTTCTAATGACCCTTGGTATGTCGATATTATTTATTTCATGCTCAATAATTGGTGCCCAGAGGGAACGAATACAACTTAGAGGAGAGCACTAAGAATGAAAAGCTCCCATTATATGCTCAAAG
Source organism: Sequoia sempervirens (assembly GCA_007258455.2). NCBI lineage: Eukaryota > Viridiplantae > Streptophyta > Pinopsida > Cupressales > Cupressaceae > Sequoia > Sequoia sempervirens. Next base: position 201,481,628 of record VDFB02000008.1, read on the forward strand.
GAGGATTGTTATGTAGAAATAATTTTGAAGGGGTTTATCTACAATGCCTTGATCAGCAAGAAGCTAAGGACACAATTGCTAAATTTCATGGAAAACATGGCATTGATCATGGTTTTGTGGATTCTTTGGCACATCAAATCCTCAGATTTGGTTATTATTGGCCATGTGTATTCAAGGATGCTCACCAAAATATGACATTTCATATATGTCAAATTTCTGCATCAAGAGAGTGTCATCCAACAATGCCATTACAGCCTGTTTATGAGGTAAGGCCATTTTCCCAATGGGCACTTGATTTTATTTGGGTAATTAACCCAAATTCCTCTGTAGGACATAAATTCATTTTGGCTGCCACAGATTATTGCATGAGATGGAAAAAATTTATACCTTGCAAGAATAGCACAATGGAGGTAGTAATCAAGTTCCTCACTGAGTACATCACAACCAAGTTTGGAGTACCCTTTGCACTGGTATGTGACAATGGCCATGCCTTTTCTTCTGCCGAATTCATTTCATGGGCTTATGATCATAAGATTGTTTTAAAGTATTCTTCAAATTATTATCCACAAGGAAATGGAGTTGCAGAATCAACTAATAAGAATCTCCTAGGAGTAATAAAAAAACTGTTAGAGAACAATCCTAGAGACTGGCATACCTAGTTAAGATTTGTGTTATGGGAAGATAGGACTAGGATCAAGGTTGCGTTGAAAACTTCACCATTTAACCTAGTGTATGGCCGAGAGCCTGTGTTCCCGATTCACTTACAAATACCTGTCCTAAAATTTATACAAGAATTTTACTCTAGTGATGATAAGATTGAAGTAAGGTTAGCTGGCTTGCTGAAATTAGAAGAGCAGAGAGACGTTGCTTTGCAACAATTCTTTAAACACCAGGTTTTTGTCAAACATTGGTTTGAAAAAAGAGCCAAAATCAAGGCTTTTAGGATATCAGACCTCATGTTACTATGGGATAAAGCTAATGAAAAGAAGGGTGACCACCAAAAGTTTGATAAGCTTTAGTTGGGTCCCTATCAAATTACTGAAATCCTAGGAGAAAATTCTTTCCAGCTAAGTAGTTTTAACAGGAGAACCTATTCCATTACCCGTCAATGGATAGTTTCTCAAGCATTATTTTGGGTCATAAGAGGTCTGGTATTTTGGTGGGTTGTATGTATGTGAATAGTTTGTTGTCTATTCATTTTTTCTTTTCCTTATATTTTTCTTGCCTTTTGTTCCTTTGTTTTTCTTTGTGGGGATCCTCAGTTTATGCAATTGAATGAAGGGGTTGTTATCTAAAGTATACTTTGGTTGCTAAGAGAGAAGTTGGTTTAGATATTTTCAAGTTTTCTGATTGGATGATTTTGTCCTAAATTCATTGTTTTATGTTCATTGTCAATGAGAGTTGTCGAAAGTCATTGAGAACAAGGTGTAAAGTAAGCAATCTTCACTAACTACAATTGAATATGTCACAAATCATCAGAAATATCTCCTTTTGTAATATTATATTTGTCTTAGGACGATCGTGTTGCAAGATTTGAGTGAAAAATCTGATTCCCTAGATGTTGTTATGAGGTCCATGGTAGTTTTCAACCGAGTACAAATGTTGAGCACCTAACATATTCAGAAGGAATTGAATGAAAGAAAAAGAAAAGAAAAGAGAGTTATCTAAGAAGAAAGAACTCAATACTAAATGGGTGATTCTAGTATCTCTACTGGGGCTATGGATGCCTAACTAGCAGTAGAACAATGATGTGAGAAAACTAGAGGTATCTCCGTTGGAGCTATGGATGCTTGACTAGCAGTAGAGCAATGCCCAAGATATCATTGCACAATAGTTAAAGGGAATCAACTCATGTAGTTCAAATCTTGCACACAATTGTTCAAAAGATGAGGAAAACTTTGTAAAAGGGTGATGCACCATCAAGCACACACATAGATTCAGGGGTAGCAAGTGTTGATTTACATTTGAGATTCTAGCTCAACCTTGATTATTGAAACTGACCTAACTAGAATTGTGATGTCCATAAACCAAGAATTTTGGGTGACTGAATCCTTCAGTTTCTTGAAAATGGTTAAACCATTTTCCTAGCCAAGTCACCAATTATTATGCCTTGCATAACCACCCCATTTTAAACTTGATTAAAATGGGTCCCTCCTTTCTGTTTTGTTTTCCTTAGGTTTTGGGTTTTGTGCCTTAGGAGTTTTCTTTCTTCCTTGGGCCTTTTTCTTTGTTGTTCTAGCAAATGCAGAACGTGGACCGAAACCAAACTAGAAATTTTTCCAAGTCCCAATTTTGTTTCCAGTTCTAGTTCTGGTTCTGGCTCCATAGGTTTTTCTTTGTTGTTCTGGAGAACGTGGAATGCGGATTGAAACTGAAATAGATCTTTTCCAAGTCCTAGTTCTGTTTCTAGTTCTGGTTCCGGTTCTACGTTTCAGTGAACGCGAAACATAGACTGAAAGTGGATGCGGAACACAGACTAAAACCGAACTGGAACTTTTCCAAGTCCCAGTTTTGTTTCTAGTTTCGGTTCCAGTTTGGCCCCTTGCTTTTGTTTTTGTTTTGTTCCTTGTGTTTGGTCATGGGGATTTTTCTTCCCTTCTTTTTCTTTCTCATCTTTTTCTTTGTTGTCTCTTTGTGTGTTGTCGGAGGCGGATTCAGGATGGAAACTGAACCTGTAACTTGGAAAAATTTTAGGGTTAGGTTTTATTCTGCTTCCACCCCCATTGGGTCAGATTTTGTTTTGTTTCCACTTGTTGCATTCGTTTGTTTGTTACTATGTTTGGTCTCTTTTGCAGGGCCGGGTTCAGAAGGGATTTGGGATTTGGAGTTTTTTCTAGGCTTTGTTTCCTCATTTGGTTCTGGCTCTGCATCCATCCTCCTCCAATCCTCGGGTTCCTTTGCTTTGCGAGCACGGAACTAGAATGTGGGCTGAACTTGGAGATGTTGGTCATTTCCGAGTTTAGTTTTCATTCCAACTCTGATTCTAGTTCTGATCACTTGGTCAATTGGTTGGGTTTTGGTTCTTGCTTTTTGTGGGGTTGGAGCTAGAACGGTGCAGAGAATTTAAAGTTAATGAATAGTCTTATGTTTTGTCCCCATTCCGACTTTGGTCCTGGTTCCAATTTCATTTTGGTTCCCATCCCAACAGTTTTAAAGGTAAGTGTTGTTCCTAGTTCTTCTTTGGTTCTACCTCCACCAGAGTTGAGTTTTTTGCTAAGTATAAGAAAGGGGAAAGGTTTGAAAGGTAAGATGAATAATGATATTTTCTATGCTTTTAGAGGAGTAATGAGGGCATTGTTTTACAGGGTTAAAACATGTTGGGAACGTTAGATGTTGCTTCTCAAGGGAGTCAACTTGTAGAAATTTTTGGGTGGAAAGGAAAACCTTAGAGGAAGAAGCCGCGAGTCTTGATGGTAGACGAGACGTCTACTAGAAAAAGTAGATCAACATTAATGACAATGCTCCAAAACATTCAAAGCAACTTTGCAAAGGAGTCTCAAAGTCAAGGATGAGGTCTGGGAGTTAATGATGGTGGTTGTAGCAATCTTGAAGTGTTGTAGGGGACCATACCCGTGGGAGATCCTTTGCCAACATGGGTAGAGTACACACATTTAATGCATGTTTGACTTTGTTTTGGACTCCTCTAGGGCCGACTTCTTTTGTAACCAACTTATATTGTAAACCCTAAACTGGGTCGACGCATCTAATGCATCTTATAAATATGGCACTTTCACCTCTTTGTAAAGGATCTTCTTTTCGGTAAGAGTTAGAAGTTAGGGTTAGAGGGTAGACAAACTTGAGAGGTAGAGTAGGAGTTAGAAGTATTTTCTTTCTGAGCAGTAGCTATAATACAAAAGACTCGAATTGTTGCTATCTTTGACGATTCGATACAAGTAAAGGAATTGTGTTCTTGGTGAATTCATTGTGTTGATCTATCTTGCATGATTCTTGATATTTTCCTTTTATTAAGAAGTTCAGCAGAAGGAGGTGATGTATCTTTCTAATTTTCTTAGCATAGATGGAGATAATTTGAAGACATGGGTTTATGTACACTGGTGATCTTGATAGATTTGTAAATGTTGCTTATCTATTTCATTAACAGTAGGAGTAGCTAGATTTAAACCTTCTTTACTCTAGAATAGTATTCATTTTATGTTAATCATTTTGATTTGAAAGCTCTCATGGAATGAAATTTTATCTTATGTCTTGTTTAACTGATGATTTGCAATCTATTGTTAAAGTTTACATTGTAAATCAATGAAACTTCGTATCAATTACGAGTTAATTTTATTTTGCAGTTCTAGTTTAGGAATTCCTTGGAAGGCAACAAGTCTGATTAGTTCAATGAATCAACATTATTTTCAGTTTGAAAACCTTGATCTATCTTTTTCTATTTCTTTAAAACCACTGGTTAAATTATGTTTATATAGATGTTTGATCTTGTTACAATCCAGAAGCTCGAAACCAGCAGGCCCCTTGAACATTACAGCCATATTGATCACTTTGTGATACAACAATGTTGTGAACCAATGTCAAAGACCTTGGGAGGTGATTAGTTTAATTATTGATTGTCTTTTTTAGGAGAGGTGAGATATTTCACTTGTATCTTACCTGCATGTTGTGGTTCAATTTTCCTCATCAACAATACCCTTTTTAAATAATTAAATATCGGTGTGTACCATTCATTAGAGCTTTTCGTGATGGTTCATAACATTTCTTCAACCTTATATTCTATTGATGGTTTCATAATTGTATGGACAATAAATGTGAAATATTTTGAAGGATCTTGAGTAGATATCAGGGAAGCTACACTTGTCATCACATCCACATGTCAATTATCCTTTCATGGGATGTTATCAATGGTATATGAATCAAAGGTGTTTAACAAAGTCATTGTGAGATCATTATATTTTGATAATTTGTCATGCTTTTCTTGATACAATCCATTTATTTGCTTAATGACTAATTGTGAGTCATTGAATATGTTAATACTTTGAGCTCCTAGAGTTAAAGTGGTGTGTAATCCAACAATTAACACTTCATATTCTACTATGTTGTTTGTGCATAGGAAGTTTATGTGGTAAGATAAGGGAATAGGATTTCCCACAGGCAGGACTAGTATAACCCCTATGCCAGAGCCATTTCCACACTTAGAGTCATTAAAATATAACTCCCATGTATTAGTTTCAATTGTCAACACATTATCGTCAGGGAATGAATCATTATTGGGTAATGCGAGGGGAGAGGGAGTGTCAGCTAGTTGGTCAGTCAAGGCTTTCCCTTTAATTTCCTTTTGTGATACAAACTTAAAAGGTCAAACTCAATTAAGAACATAACCCACTTAGCTTGGTGTCTTGATAAATCTATTTTAGCAAAAAGGTATTTTAAAGGATCAAATATTGTCATCACATGTATTTCAGCATTCAGTAAGTAATGTCTCAATTTACTAGTAGCCAAAACAAGAGCCAAACATTATTTTTGTATTGTCATATATCATGTCTCATAATCAATCAAAGTTTGGCTAATGTAATAAACATGATGTTCTTTACCATTTTCATCTTGTTGAGCCATCAATGTTGTGAGAGCATGGGTTGATGTTGCTATGTAAAGGATGAATGGTTTGTCTTGCATAACAAGTTGTAAAATAGGTGGAGTAGCAAGGTAATCTTTCAAACTCTCAAAAGAATATTTACAATCCTCATTCAAATTAAATTGAACCTCTTTCTCAAGTATTTGTGTAAAGGGTAGTGTTCAGTCTGCTAAGGATGCAAAAAAATGATAGATAGTGTGAATTCTTCCTTGAAAAGTGCACAATTGAGAAATGTTTCTAGGAGGTGGCAAGTTAACTAGATCATCAATTTTCTTTGGTGTCCACCTCAATGCCTCTGTGAGATATAATAAAACCTAAAAAAATCCCACTATCTACACCAAAGACACACTTTTTTAGATTTAATCTCATGTTATATTTTTGCATTCTCTCAAATATTTTTTGAAGAATATGCACATTTTCATGTTGAATAAAATATTTTTCTATAATATCATCAACATAATCTTCCAAAATCTTATGTATGTAATCATGAAATATCAATTTCATAACTTGTTGATATGTTGCACCAGCTTTCTTCAATTCAAAAGGAATGACTACCCAAAAAAATGTTCCCCAAGCTGTAGTAAATGTTGTTTTGTATTGTTCTTGAGGGTTGATAAAGAATTGATTATATCCAAAAAATCCATCCATGAATGAAAACAAAGCATGTCCTACAGTCGAGTCCACTATCATTGTTGGTATGTGGCGACTGATCATGCTATACTGTATAGCCCATCGTATACTGTATGATGAAAAACACGATTATTCACAAGATTGTAATAGGTTTTTTACTGGATAATAAAAGTATTGGATGGCTGCGATTTGGTGGATGTATCCCGGATTGGGTGAACCACATTAAATTCTCTGTGTTATGATTTATTCTGTGTATGTTTTAGTTTCTCTGTTTATTATATAAAATTTGTATTTAATTGTTAGATCTGCCATCTCTAACCCTAACAATCATGTCAATATTAGGAAGGGGAAAATTGTCTTTATTTAAATCAAGAAAGTCTATACATATCCTAATACGATTATTAGGTTTCACAGATGCAACAATGTTTGAGATCCAAGGAGAATAATTGAGGAGTTTCTCAATCTTTCCCTTAACCAATAAGGCTATCTTAGGATTCATCTTTTGTATCTTTCTTCTAATTGGTTTAGCATTCTCTGCAAGGACTATGTTGTGTGTCACTATCTTAGCATCAATTCTTGGCATATCCAAATAAGTCTAAGCAAAAATTTTGGGAAAATCATGAAGTAAAGTTGCACAGTATTCTTGTTCATATTCATCAAGGAACTTTCCTATCTTAATCACTTTCTCTATTTATTAATATCCATCGGTATGTTGGTTGTATCTACCAAAGGAATTGTGGTTTGTTTTAGAAATTCAAGATTGTATTCTTCATTGTCCTTATCAATCTCATTACTTTCCTTTTCTCCACCTTCTTGCTTAGTACTAATCATAGCACATGTAACCCATTTATTTTTAGGATTAAATGGTTTATCATAAACTCCTAATATTTCTTTCAAGTCTTCATCATCTTCAAAGTATTGCAATGATTCGTCACAAGTTGTATCAATCAATTTAGGATGCTTCAAGGTGAGAGCTCAACTTATGGCTATACATGATGGTGTTGATGTTTAATGAGGGTATTTTCGTTTCTTGCATTATCTTAGAGGGAAAATTCCCTTACTCCTTCTTTCCACATCTTTTTCCACTATAGCCAAGTTGTTTCATAAACTCATAACCTTTTTCATAAATTTTCTCCATTTATTTCGAGTTTGGTGGTTGTTGATAGTCTATCTCATCAAATTTTGTTGTATAGCTTATGTCTTCTTCTAGATTAGATGAGATAGATGCTTGTCAATTTTCTTCCAAATTCTATGTTGACATTACCATTGGTTTCTTTTGTTTTTAGTTTCTTTTTTTGTAATTTTTTAGTCTCTCATAAATGAAGGTGTGAAGTCTAAAGAACCCCAATCATCCTCTAATAACTTTGACACATTTTCCTTCTCTTGTTTCTCTTCTTTCATAGGTTCTATGTTCTAGGTTGGAATTAATTTGTTTAGAGGAGTTGTCATTCCTTTTTCAACTTGTAAGTAACTTTCAAGCTTAAGATATATTTCAACTTGGTATACTTTATTGTTATAGACATACTTCATGATACGATGAAGAATCAAAGGCACCAAATGCATCTCATGAATCCAAGGTCTTCCTAAAAGAAGATTCTATGAAAGATCATGAGGCATAACATGAATAGGAGTTTGTAAGGTAGCCTTTCCAACTATAATAGGCAAAGTAATCACACCAAGTGGTTGCTTTTCTACATTGTCAAATCCTCAAACCAATAAGGAATCAGGTTGTATTCTCAATTTATTCACACCAAGTCTATCAAAAAGGGTCACACTACACACATTAAGGATGTCGTCATTTTCAACAAGGGTTATTTTTATTCCTATCCTATTGAAGATAACAATTGTAGCCATACAAATTTGACCACTCCCACATGGTCAAATTTGTCCCCTTTATTTGTCTATTTCATATTTCATTGATATTAATAAAATGATTTATTTAATTAATATTCCCCCTTTGCCTAAGTTTCTAAATTATTTAATTTAATAATTAAATACTTTACCTTTCATCCTTCTTCTCTAGATTAAATAAACATATCAATTTATTTAATTTAGTCATTTACCCTTTTGAATTTAAATCAATTTTAAATTCCCTCTTCTCTCTCCTTGTCACATCCTCCATAATCTTCTTCTAATCTGGATTAGTTTAATTAATCCATGATTAGGATGTGCACACCCTTAATCAAGATTAATGTCACATCCTCCATATTTTACCACTTGTCTCTAATCCTTCATTAATCTTCTTAATCATTTGTTCAAGCACAACCTTAATCTAACCCTCTTACCATCTTTGGTATGTCCTCCAAGTCAACCTTTCATAAGTGCTTTCCTTTTTAAGCCTTGACCTCTTCCACATGTGAATTAAAAATTTATATTTATGCATTCAATGCTTCTTTCTTCCCCATGTAGGTTTTTGGTAAATTCTAAATTCTCTCGCATGTCACATCAGCCACATGGGAAAAGGACTTCCTTTATGAGGACCTTGTCTTATCCTTAAGGTACTTCCAATCATGTGAATTTAAAATTCACATTTATTATCCCAACAACTTCTCTCTTCCCCATGATGATTAGTGAGGAATTCTAAAATTCCTCACTTGTCACCATCCTTCCACATGGGGACAAAAACTTCATTTTTGAGGAAATCTCCCCCTAATCCCAAGGTACTTGCAAGTACCTCCACCTCACATGTCCTCTCTCCACATCATCTGCCTTTTTGACACCTCATTTTCCACATGGAAAGATGTGAGGGTTTGTGAGTCCTCAACTCACCATAGCCCTTCATCTTGCTCATGTTGGAAAAATCCTAGCCATTGAATTCTCTAGAGATTTTTACCTTAAAATGGAAGAATTTCTCTCATTCACTCATAACATGCATTTTCACAATTTAATCTCTCCAACTTTCAAAAACTTTCAAGAACTTGCATTCAAGCTCACACACCTCCATTGTTGAATATTCAAGCCTATTTCCATCCATCTTTCTCATCCACTGACATACCTATTTGAATCATTTGAATCCTCATTGCATCCTCATCATTTTGCATCCATTTTCATCATGTTTCCCATCAAGGAGCACACATCAAATCTTCATCAAAGGGCCAACCAAGAAGATCAACTTAGACAAGGTATATTTTTTGTTTCATCTTTCTTTGTTTAAGTTCAACTTAGGCTAATCTTGAGGTGGTGTGTGTGTTTCCTCTTTGCATTTATGTTGTTTTGCACTTTTTAGGGTAGTAAATCATGCTACATTACATTTCTAGCAATCCTGGTGGGACCCACAAGTGGGTCTGTTACTTTCATATTTTTTGTTGTTTGATATTTTGTAGGTTCATATTACATAGACGTGACCTAAAAATTGACAAGGGCAACCTTTCCCTCAACAGAGGTGATTCCACCCTTGTAAAATTGCCCATCTAGGAAACAGGGGAAAATCTGCCCTCTATTTTCTAAATAGGCGACCCTATTACTGAGTTGGGAAACCCTACCCTAGAATAGACAATCTTGCTATTGACAGGGGTGACCTTTCCCTCAAGACAGGTGACCCTACCCTCAACAAAGGTGATTCTGCCCCAGAAAAAGGTGACTCTAAGGTAAAAATAGTAACTTAAAGTTCATTTCCAAACTTTGTTTCTTGTTGTTACTTTAGTACTGACCCCCTAACTTGTCTTGTTGATGAATGTTCTTGGTTTCACTAAAGCTTGTGTGGCTATTTGATGCTTATCAAAGGCTAGAGGTCAAACTACTAACGTATTTTTTGTAGGACAAATGGGCCAAGTTTCTTAGTTAGTCTTTGTTTGTTGTCTTTTGCATTCTAGTTAGGCACATAGATCTAATTAGGGGGAGTCAAAATATTTGTCTATTATGCTTGAAAGTAGGCTATTGATGTATCCAATACCCTTGCACCATTTGGTGATCCTGGGTGAAGAGAAATTGTAGATCACTTAGTCCTTTCTATTACCTAGGAGGCACTAGATCATTCAAGCTTTCCCCTTGCACTTTGTGTGAGCCTGGTGACTAGCCAAAAATGTTTAGTTTCTTCTTTTAGCAGGACCTAATTGGGGATTTCATCACCCCAAGGGATGATCCCAACCACGTGTACTTACAGGGTATATAAAGGGGGGAGAGCCAAAGTTGTACCCCAATCTAGTCATGTTGTGTCTGGCGAAGCATCGAAGCTAGGGTGATACCTAGATAAGACATGAAGAGTTGGTCCAAGTTTTTAGTACCTTGCTAGGGATTCTAACTCATTTCTATGATGGGTTGGTGTTCACAGTTGTGCCTTACATACTGTGTGTCTATCGAGGACTCCCTAGATCTTCTTGTTTAGCCTAGTTAGAGGATCGTGTTGGCCATACCTATCTTACTAATCTTAGGATTGTGCTGATTGAACTATTTTTCTGTGCAAAATTAGTGCATGTTTTATTAGTTGAGTCAGCCTTTTCCTTTTGCTTGTTGTTTTCTATGTTTTTTTATCCTTTTCCATAGCTATTTTTAGCCAAGTTAAGTCTAGGTCAACTAACAAGGGTGACCTTTCCCTCAATAGGGGCGATTCTACCTCGAACAAGGGTAACCCTGCTATTCACAAGGGCGACCTTGCCTTCTATTTGAGTCATTTCATAGTCTTTTCCTATCAAAATAACCCATCATTCACTTAATAGGTGACCTTTCCCTCAACAGGGGCGATTCTGCCACTAAGATAGGTGACCCTGACCTCTAGAGGGGTGATTCTGCCAATTGTCTAAGTCATTTTTTCAATCAAGTAGCCTAGAACATTCACCTATTTCAGCAAAAGGGGTGATTATGTCTCTAAGTTGGGCAACCCTACCTCATACTTGAGTGATTTTACACTTTGGACAGCCAATCCCGCCTTCCATTCAGTCATTCCATTAGTTTGTTTCCCCGTTTTGAGCATCTATTTGCCCATTCTGAGCATCTGTTTCTTTGTTCTAAGTATCTGTTTCCCCATTCCAAGCATCTATTTCCCCATTTCATTAGTATATTTCCCCATTCTAAGCATCTGTTTTCCCATTCTAAGTGTCCATTTGCTCGTTTCGAGCATTCATTTTCCTATTCTGAGCATCTGTTTCCTTGTTCCAAGCATTCATTTTCCCATTCTGATAGACCATTTACCCATTTCAATACCTTGTTTGCCCATTCCAATAGTCCATTTTCCCATTCCAAAGGTCCATTTTCCCGTTTAGATTGTCCATTTGACCCTTTTCTAATTTGGACAAGTCTGAAAGCTTAGTTGGGTGACCTTGACACTAACTTAGGCGACCTTTCCCCCAAGTTGGGTGACCTTGATCCTAAGTTAGGCAATCCTGCACCCTAGTTGGGTGACCTTGACCCTAAGTTAAGCAATCCTGCACCCTAGTTGGGAAACCTTGCATCCAAGTTGGGCGACCTTGCATCCAAGTTGGGCAACCTCACATCCCAGTTGGGAAATCCTACCCCAAGTTGGGCTACCCTACATCCTAGCTGGGTGACCCTGCCCCAAATTGGACGACCCTACACCATAGTTGGACGACCTTGCACCTATTAGGAAGGTCTGATCTTTGTCCAGAAAGTTACTTTGTTGGGCTCCCAAAAAAATTCTTTCTTTCCAAGTCATTTGCATCTTCCATTCACCTGTAATCTGTATTTCCATCCATCTGCATTTTTCAAAGGTCATATGTTTATCATCCAAATCATATAGGTATATCCTTAATCATCTCTAGGTTACATATCCATCATCATTCTCTCAATCCAAATCCCTTGAACTTCATTTGAAGTTATTATCCAAATTGGCCTAGGTGTCTAAAATCAATCATTATCCTTCAATATCTACTTAGGATCATCATCTGTCCTAATTTAGTCATCCTCTTCAGCCCAATCAATCCACTTCCATCTCAAGTTGCATTCAGTGTCATAATCATCTATCTATCCTTAACCTGATCAATCAGTGCCTTACGTCACCTAGGGTGATTTCTAAACTTGGTTTAGAATCCCTTTCATCATCTTATCTCATCCAACATCCAATCTAATCCAATCTAATCCAATCACATCCTTATCTAATCATCCAATCAACTGATCCCTCATCCAATCAAATCAATCCTTCAATCATCTCTTAGGACATCCCTACATTACATCTTAGATTTTAACCACATCTTAGTTCACCTAGTAGTCTTGCACTTTCATGCCCGTTCAGACTAGATCACAAGCCAAGAAATAAATGGCAGAACAACAAGCCCAGGGTTCCCAACCAAATATCCCTCAAGATCCCGACAATGGTACAAATATCCCTCAAGATCCCAATAATGGTGCTTCATCATATTCCAATACTAACGTTCAAAACACCTCACTACCTGAAGACGAGAACATGGTTAACCAACCTGAAGTTACAGTTGATGAATACCTTAGCAATTCCATTAATGTACAGATGAAGTATCATCTCTTCAATGAGCATGGGGATAAGATTCTTACCACTGCGATCATGAAAGTAGTAAAACCCTCACCCAATTTTGATATGTCAAAGTATACCGAAACACAGTCTCTTCCTACACCTCAAGACCTACAGACTTTGCAAAATTTCTCAAGAAATCCATATGTCCCTGAAGGTGCACCTATAAAAAATTGGTATCACCTTGAGTTTGAAAATGTTGTGATACATCAAGTCATAAATTATCCTTGCCTCCTAGCCACAGCCTCTATGTCATCACCTGATCCTAACAATCCCTGTGCCTATGGCATGCCACAGAATATCTCATCCGCTCCACCACTTCCACCTCAGCATCCTGGTCAACCACTTGTCAACACTGAGGTCACTCCTGTCCTTGCATTGATGTCGCCTCTAGGACTTGCACCTATTGGCAATCTACCACTGCCACCTCAAGGTAATGTCCCTGCATTCCAACAACCACCCATTAATCCTCATCACTCCACCTTGTTGCAAACATAGTTGCAACACACTGCTATTCCCTCGCAAGCACCGCCACAACATGCTATTGCCACTACTATCTCATCTCAACCACCTCATCAAAAACCTCTATAGCAAAATATCACAATCCCCTAACAAAGCATTATAATTTTGCAACAAAAGTTCCAATTCCTGAACAACACACCATTGCTCCTACACAACCCCCACACCAAGTGATGCAAGCTACATCACAGCCTCCGTAACCACCCCACAGTGCCTCTGTACCAATCTCACAATAGCATCACATCCCATCTCTTCCATCTTATCAATAGCCACCCCAACATACACACATTCCTACGCAAACACAACATAACCCCCTCACACAATATCTTTACCATCTGTCAAGCACATACATCGCTTATGCTACTACATCCAATCCTAATCCAAATATCTATGTGGCCTGTTAGAATCCACCACGAATCCAACTGCCACTTTACACCAATCCCCCACCATCACACTTGAATCCCTACCAACAAACATCTAATCCACAACCACCTCTGTTTAATACACAATAACCCAATTTTGCATACAATTACCAATCCCATCCATACTACACTTAGAAACATCCCTCATACCAACAGGGTGCTTCATCCATGTCCTACTATCAACAATCGCCACCATATCAACAATGAGCTTCCACATCATCATATTACCAAGCTTCTATGCAATATCAATAGGGTGTTCCATCCACTTCATATTATCAACAATAGCCACCCTATCAACAAGCGACTTCCACCTCTTACTACCAGAATCCATCATTCTCCTATCATCCTTATGTCAATTTGCAATCACAATCCACATACACCAATCAATACCAACAAACACCTCCATATACACCTCAACCCACATATGATCCAACTACTTCTGCGCTGTCCTCATCATATCAACAATATCCTCCATACAATTAGCCTAGTCCATCTAATCTGACTTCCACAACGCCTATCAATAAAGATCTAGAAGTCAAAGTTACATTGAAGGACTTGCAAGCAGGGACTGACAAACAATCGTTCAAGTTTGAGGACAATTGTCCTTATCCGTTTGATCCCTCTATTTCATTGGTTCCTTTCTCGAAGCATTTCAAAATGCCAAAATTTGATAAATACAAAGGAACAAAAGACCCCAAAGCTGACCTTCAAGAGTTTTATGCCCACTATCAAGAAGTCATGCATAATGACAATTACCTCATGAGATTGTTTCCTAGGAGTTTATAAGGGATAGCCCTTGACTGGTTTATGGGTCTTGAAAAGGGATCTATCAAGTCCTTTGCACAGCTTTCAGAAGAGTTTGTCTCCCACTTTTCCTTTAATTTGGAGGACATCGATACATTAGATCTCTTGAAGGGAAAGTAGCGTGAGGGAGAAATCTTTGTGATCTATCTTCAAAGATGGTGAGCTTTAGCCAGTCATATGAAATCCCCTCTAAGAGAAAAAGACATGATCACAGTATTCATCAAAAACTCTCATCCAGATATGGCCCACAACTTCAGGCTTCATTGCGTCATGACCTTTGCGGAAATAGTGGAGAAAGGTCCTATTCTTGAGAGAGCCCTTATTGCGAAAGGGTTAGTTAAATTTTTTAACTCTGATAAAGAAAAGTTGTCTGGGGATAAGCCTTGTTATTGGAACAAAAACAAAAACAATGTCAATGATATGTCACTAACACCAAACACGTCCAAGTAGCCAATGCTTCCTAGAAGCCACAATATCCACCTCCACAGCAGTCAGATCCTCATGCTATATCAGTTCCACAATGGAAACCTTCGCCTACCCAACAATCTAATCAAAATAACCAAGGGAATAGAAAATGCCAATTCACTCAACTAGGAGAACCCTTGAGCACTGTATTCCATAAGCCCTTTCAAGCTAACTACCCAATCACATATCCTGTGACCAAGCCTATTGATGAATCCAATCCCAAACTAGCCTAGTACAAAGAAAATGAGTATTGTGAGTTCCATAAGATTAAAGGGAATACATTAAACAAATGTCAAGGTTTAAAAATGTATGTCTAGGACCTCATAGATCGAGGTGATATACATGTGGATGCTAACACGAAACCCTCATCCAATGCTCAATTACAGATATATCAGAATGCTTTCCCTAAGCATAACCAAGGACCTAGCACATCAAACTCAAACCCAAGGCCTAGTAAAAGTAATGACCAAAATAACAGTACCAACAACATCAGTTACAAAATTGTGCCATTTAATTATCAAGGCATCATCATGCATATTGAACAAGTAGAACCACATGTATCTATGACACACGTAAAAGGAAAGGACCCACAATGTGTTGTTTCAACCCAGCAAACTTGTATCACAGTCCCTAGAGCCTCCCATCCACCCATCTATCACCTATGAGTTCTCAATACAACATTCTTGATCATATGGGAAAGACTTCGACACAAATATCCATTCTAGATTTACTTAAGTCTTCTCTTGTACACCAAGAAATCTTAAATAAGGCCTTACAAGACACTCAAGTTCCCAATGACATGGACCCTACACAATTTCAAGCATTGGTAAGACACCCCTTAGCAACCTGTCAACTAGGTTTCAGCCAAAACGACATGCCTTACATTGACTAGAACCATAATTGTCCCCTCCATCTAGAGTTCCTTGTGAATTGTCATAAAGTAAAGAGGGTCTTAGTAGATAATGGTTCTACCTTGAACCTTTCCACATTGAAGTTTATAAAACAGATGGAATACACCCATGCTAATTTAAATAATCAAGTCATCACTATTAAGGCGTATGATAATGCGGAGTGTGATTCTGAAGGTTCAATATGTCTTCCAATCCAGGTTGGGCCAGTTGTACAATACACTACATTTCATGTCCTTGATTTGGAACTCCCCTGTAACCTCCTCCTCGAATGTCCATGGATTCATGCCATGCAAGTTGTTCCATCCACATACCATCAATGTCTAAAATTCTCATTCAATGGGGTAGAAGTTACCATACACATGGATCCTCAATCATTTGAATATTTTCGTGCATTAGAAGCCTCTTTTCCCCCCTCTCATTATTGTCTTGGAGTGGAAATGGGACTACCGTAGACATCATCATCCCACTCATCTACCACTACACTAGCCATCACTTCATCCACTCCATCATCCACATCTAATTCCACCCTTACCAAAGTCTAGATCATTAAAAAAGGCTATGGTGAATATGAAATACACACAAATTTGAACATGGCAATTATGCCACCCTCACCACACACATACATCCAACCTTCTCAGTCAGCACCAAAAGAAGAAGAGAAGATCACCCTAAGCTCCTAGAATTTGGGATCAAGTACTTTCCACTCTCCTGCGTTAAGGAAAGACACACCACAAAAATGATATCAACAAGTGGGTATATCGTGAGGAACCTAAACCCTCTCCCTCCTTGAAAGAATATTTACAAGAGGTCTATCTTTGGCCTTCTAAGTTTGCAGAGAAACATAATTATCGAGGGGGAAGCCTTGGTGTAGAAGAACAAGGAAGATGACAACAAATAGATACTTTTGTACATCCACAAAATATAGGTTTGGGTTATGATACCAAGCAAAAGGGTCCTATGGCATCATCTAATGCCTCTAACAATGTCAGTGAGAGCAACAGTCTCCTTGAAGACATACCAAAGGAAATTCCATCATACACGCATATGATGATGTAGATCACACTGACCGTTCTTCCATGTTCGAATGCCTATTTGTTTGCACCATTAGCCTATCCCTTCAACATCCTGAACTCATAGACTGGGACCTACATGGTAGTGCACCTATTGATACCTTTCCTTCAGTAGATCAGTATGCACATCTTATGGGATTGGGGGAAGATGAACACCCTAACTGAAAAAGTAAAAAGAAGCAAAATAAAAAAAGGTCACCTAATGAAAACCTCCCTGAGGCACTTTGTAACTCTGAAAAAGTAAAAACAAAGGGTATATCTGATAGAAAAATCTAGGATGAGTTGCTAAAAGATGGGGATGTTCATCTTCCCCTTGTAGGAACTCAACTATCTGGATGATCATCCATCCTGATTGAGGAAACCCAAGTAATAAATTTGGGAATTGAAGAAGATCCTAAAATCACATATGTAGCCAAAGCACTATTAGAGAATGAATATTCTACCATCACCAATGTTCTCAAAGAAGGAATCATCATTTTTGCTTGGACATATTCAGATATGTCAGGTCTTGATCTCGCTTTAGTAGTACATCATTTGGATGTACATCCTGATGCCAAACCTTTCAAGAAAAAGCGCTAAAAAATGCACCCCCAAGTGGCTTTACTAGTCAAGAAAGAGTTGGAGAAGCTATTAGAAGCTGGATTCATCAAATTCGTTGACTATTTTGACTAGATCTCCAACATAGTGCTATTTGCCAAGCCAAATGGGGATATCAGGATTTGCACAGATTTTTGGAACCTCAACAAAGCTTGTCCCAAAGATGATTTCTCTTTTCCGAACATTGACATGTTAGTAGACTTAACTATAGGGCACAATATACTTTCCCTCATGGATGGCTTCTCTAGGTATAATCACATCAAAATTGTATGTGAAGACCAGCATAAAATAGCTTTCACCACACCATGGGGCACCTTTTGTTATAATGTTATTTCCTTTAGCCTTAAAAATGTGGGTGCAACCTACCAGTGAGCCATGAACATTATCTTCCACAATCTCATTCACATAATAATGGAAGATTATGTTGATGATCTATTAGGGAAATCAAGAACAAGGGAAGAGAACCTGGAAATCCTTAAGAAGATCTTTGAAAGTCTAGAGCAGTATAAGCTAAGGCTAAATCTAAAGAAATGTGTCTTTGAGGTCACATTAGGAAAACTATTGGGTTTCATTGTCTCTAGAAGAGGCATACAGGTCAATCCAGCAAAGGTTTAAGGCAATCATGGATATGCCTCCACCACGTAACCTCAAACAATTAAGTATCCTTCAGGGAAAGCTATAATCCATCCAGCAATTCATAGCTCAATTAGCCAACAAATTCTAGTCATTCACTCATCTCTTGAAGA
The DNA here is from genome assembly GCA_007258455.2 of Sequoia sempervirens. Lineage (NCBI taxonomy): Eukaryota > Viridiplantae > Streptophyta > Pinopsida > Cupressales > Cupressaceae > Sequoia > Sequoia sempervirens. Next base: position 201,499,818 of record VDFB02000008.1, read on the forward strand.
AGGATATTTCCTTTAAGTGGAATCAATAATTTCAACTTGGCTATGACAAGATCAAAGAATATTTGGCTCACCTGCCCATCCTTATGCCACCAATTCCTAGTAAACCACTCCTTTTGTATATTTCTACTACTTTAATGGCACCAGGGTCATTGCTGGCACAACATGATGAGTCATCAAAGGAAAGAGTGATCTACTACATTAGTCGAACCCTAGTGGGCTATGAGTTGAATTATTCACCAATGGAAAAAGCTTGCCCAGCTGTGGTCTTCAATTCACAAAAACTTCAACACTATATGCTCAGTGACCTAATGAAGCTCATCTCCAAGGTCAATCCACTCAAATATCTATTATCCAAAACAACTCTAACTAGTCACATGGCTAAGTGGGTCATGTTGTTATGTGAATTTGATATAGAATATGTGGATCAAAAAGCTATTAAAGGACAAGTGATAGCAGATCAGCTGGTAGATGCTCCCCTGGTAGATGCCCATCCTCTGACAACAAAATTTCTTGATGAAGGAGTCTTTACAATAGTCAAAATAGCCACATGGACACTTTATTTTGATGAGTTGTACACGCACAATGGATCGGGGGCAGGAATCTTGCTCATCACCCCCCAAGGTGATTATATACCGAAGTCATTCAGGTTGTCTTTTCTGTGCACAAACATAGCTGAATATGAAGCTCTTCTTATTGGCCTTAAAATTGCAATCCAATGGCATATCACTCACCTAAGAGTCTTTGGTGATTCCCAACTAATCATCAAACAGTTCAACAATGAGTTTTTGACAAAAGATGATAATTTTTTCCTTATAAATGCATGGTTGATGACTTCAAAAAGTATTTCACCTTTATCTAGTTTGATCAAATTCCAAGAGTCTAGAACAAAGCAATGGATGTCATGGCTACCATTGCTTCCTTAATTGACATGCATAAATACAAAACAGAGTGTGAGTTCCTCGTTGAACAATTCTTAATCCCAACTTATGATATCCCAGAAAGTGAGATGGTGTGTGACATTGTAGGTCCTACATCACCATGGTACCATGATAGCTACACTTACCTTCACAACAATATCCTACCTCTTGATCTCACACGCAATCAAAGAAAATCTTTCATCAACTGAGCATTTTGTTACATAATCATAGGTGATACACTTTATCATTGTGGGTATGATGGAACCCTCCTTAGGTGTCTGAATGAGACTGAAGCCCACACTGTGTTAACGGAAGTACATAGTGGTGTTTGTGGGGCCCACTTAAATGGTATGGCACTAGCTAAGAATTTTTTTAGAGTAGGATACTACTGGCCTACATTGGAACATGATTCTTATGCATTTGTAAAGAAGTGCCTACCCTATCAACAACACACGGATTTGATGCATGCTCCTACATAGGATTTGTAGCCTTTTATAGCACCACAACCCTTCTCTCAATGGGGTTTCGACCTAATCAGAAAAATGTATCCCCCATCCTCCAATGGCCATACCTTTATCATCACCACAACTAAGTACTTCACCAAGTGGTTGGAAGCAATGCCAATCTCACAAATCATAGGTACGCAAATTTCCAAATTTATCCTTTTCCATATTCTCTGTAGATATGGAATTCCATCCACCATCATTTCAGATAACAAAAATCCATTCAAGAACCAAGCTATGAAACATATTTGTGACACCTTCCACTTCCAACATCATGGGTCCATGCCCTATTACCCTCAAGGTAATGGACAGGCGGAGGCCACCAACAAAACCCTAATCAGAATCCTTAAAAAGGTGGTCAATAATACTAGTCAAGATTGGCACCTTCACATTCATCCTAGCCTTTGGGCATATCCCACTTCCATCTGTACTCCTACTGGTGGCACCCTGTATTCCCTTGTCTATGGCGTGAAGACCATCTTTCCAATTGAGGTAGAAATCCCATCATTAAGAATATCCCTAAAGAATCTTATCAACGATGAAGATGCTCAAGTTGCAAGACTCAACTAGCTAGAACTCCTCGATGAAAGATGAATCAAAGCATATGACCATCTTCAAGCATATCAAAATTGTTTGAAAAGAATCTACAACAAGAAGGTCTATCCCTGCCAATTCAACATTGGTGATTTATTCCTTAAGGAGAATCAGCGCACTCAGCAGGACCAAGATAAGAAGGGAAATTTTGAAGCAAATTGGCTTGGTCCATATGTCATCACAATAAAATATGGGTCAAGAGCATATAGACTTGCTACACCTAAAGGAGAGCCCCTCGAGGAGCCCATTAACATCATGCACGTGAAAAGGTTCTACACTTAAGTTAGTTGGGGCATCCTATCCTAAAAAATCCAAAAAATAAAAAAAAAAAGTAAAAAATTGTAAAAAATACAAACAAATCAAAAAATCAGAAAAATCCAAAAATAGTAAAGAGAAATAATTCATCATATGGTGAAAATCACCCTTGGTAGCACCTTGGATAAGTATGTTTGGTGAAAACCTAGTAACATGCACCATTTTTATAGGGCTTAATCATTATCTACCTTGTGTCCTAGTTACTTTATGCTTCCACCCATCCTAATCTCATATCCTATCATCCTATTGATCCTATCCTACATCCACATTCATCACCCGATTGCTTGGTATATTTTGGTTGAGCATTGGATGAACTTCATCTACTATCCGTCATCCTGAGCTTTTACCCTCATATGAGCTTGTGTCATCAGTCTTGTCATCCTATCAGTCCTTTTCTTCCATCTAGATTCCTTCATCATGTCAGTCTCCATTTAGATCCCATCCTATCATGTTGGTCAATCATTAGTCCTTTTCGAACTATGTTCCCCCTGTGCTTTCACATAGGCAATGTCGATCATTTGATCCACCCCCGAGGCTTTGCTTTTCTTTAGTTCAGTCATAGTTTTCCATCTCTCGTCTCCATTGTCCTCTTTTCGCTTTTATCCATGATCTTTTTTTGAACTACGAGGGCTTTATGCTTTCACGTAGGCAAGGATAATCTTTGATCGGCCCCCAAGCCCCTAGGTCATTAGGGTGTGTCAGTCTTGTGTCGTGTCATCAAGTGTTACCTTGTCTAGCTAGTTCTTCACATGCAAGATCCACTGGTATCATGAGGTTCAATCATTTTTGAGTGTCTTGTGTCATGTCGACCACCTAGTTTAGTCTCCATCTTTGGTCTCAACAGGATGTATCCTTCCTCATCAAACCACATCACTCTCATTCATCCTCTTAATCATATTGCAAAGGACATTTTAAATTGATTGTGAGGCATGTGCAGGATCATCATGGAAAAAATAGGCCCTTAAGTGGCAAAACAAATTAGAAAAATTAGAGTTAGACAACTTAACGTTAAAATTTGAATAAGTTATCTATAATTTTTCAAAAATATGTAAGAATAGAATTTTTAGCAAATTTAATGTAGTTTCTAAACTACTAAGCTTATTTAAAAAATAAATCTATTTGGTGAAAATTTGAAATTTCAATGCAGTAGTACTTAAATTTCAAGGAAAAAATAAGTAGTGTTTGTCTGACCACCCTAACCACAATAAAATGATATTATTTTTTTATAATATTTTAGATATAAGTATAGGACTCATGTTTTGATGTGATGCATATTCTTTTGTAATTTTTTTCCAAGTAAATAATTAATTATATTTTTTTTATTAAAAGTTTTAGAAAATATAAAAAACTTGTATGCCTAACCACCTTAAGTTGGTCAAAAATTTATGAAATTCAATTTTTCTTTTTTAAATACTATACTATGCAAAGCATAGAATGTGACACATGTTTTAGATTCAAAAAATGTGATATCGTTTGAAAGCTATAGTTGTTTTTCAATCAGCCTATCAATTAGGACTTTAGTCATAATTTAAATAGAAAATGAATAATAATTATTTATTAAATTCAAAGTAAAGCATAATTTCTATTGGTGGAAATTTGAGAATCTCCTTTAAAAACCCTTTTTCGTTTCATCAATTTTGGGTAAAATAAAGTCGTTAGCCACATACCCATCATATTGCCACTTTTTGGCCCATCATGATCCTGCACATACCCTGTGATCTTTTGATACTTTTGGATTTTTTTATCCTTTGAGCTCTCTATCATGCCTCATCAAGATTTCCATGATTTATCATATCATGGTGTGTTTTGACTGGTAAACATAGGGACATATCTTGATCTTTTGTTTGTTGATGTCTTCTTGGTTGTCCCATGTAGTACCCACCAAGATCCCTAAGGTCTTGTGTTACACTAGGGCATCCTTTTGTGCTTGTGGTTATCCTAATGCCTAGCCCGACCAAGGTCTTCACAACTTTGGGGTGTTGGGATAGCCTTCTTGTTTTTTTTGTTTTTTTTATGCATTAAACACTAATCCACCTTGGTTTCACATAACATGGTGCTTGGTGTCTTATGCTATAGCAAAAATCAATGCTCCAAAAATGGCAAGTCGCATTCTGATTGCATTTCATGATCAATTCTATTGCATTTATACCTCACCTGTGACCTATGATTTTGGTTTTGTAAACATTCATCCCCTATCTCCTCTTCTTCTCAAGATACCTGTGGTTCTTGACAGGTGCAGTTTCACACCCACCTTCCCTTAATTTTGTAATGATTACAGGGAAAGTACTTGCCACTAAATTAAAGTTAGTATGATATGCCTACCATCGACCTTGATCACTATGCAAGCCCTTATTTACACTCATGTTCATGTTTCATTCCATTTCACATTCGAGCATCTCACATATCTACCCAATCTTAATCCATTCAATCTAACACAAATCATCTACTCACATCCTTGGTCTTTCTCCTAGCCTTGCTACAAGCCTTTCTCCAATCATCATCATCGTCATCATAATCAGGATGTATCCTTCCCTATCCTTTGGTTTTGTTTTGGGATGTATCATTCCCTCATCAACAACACTTTCATCATCATAATCGAGATGTATCCTTCCCTCATCAACAACACTTTCATCATCATCATCAAGATGTATCTTTCCTTATCCTTGTGGTTTTTTGGGATATATCATTCCCTCCTCAACAACACTCCATCCATCATCAACCCATTTTGGCTTGTAACTTGACTAGGGCAACATCACCTTTGTCCTTAAATCTATTTGTGCTTTCCAATCTCCTATTGCTTATCATCCTCTCTTATCCATCACTTTGCATCATCTTCCTCATCTCCCCTTTCATCATCTCATCCATTTCAAGAGCACACCCGTGTTATCTTAAACTCACATGTCCTCTCGAGGGGGCATCCTCAATCCCTAATCTTCATCTTCACTCCCATCATCCTTCTTCCTAGTCACTCCTTTAATGACTAGGGAATCTCTCCCAAACTAATCATCTTCTTCTTGGTGCTATCTTTTAATCTTCTTTGAAATGATGCTACTTTGTAGCACCGTCTCAAAGAGGGGAAAAATGTAGACATCCAAATTTGACCACTCCCACATGGTCAAATTTGTCCCCTTTATTTGTTTATTTCATATTTCATCAATATTAATTACATGATTTATTTAATTAATATTTCCTCTTTGCCTAAGGTTTCTAAAGTATTTAGTTTAATAATTAAATACTTTACCTTTCATCCTTCTTCTCTAAATTAAATAAATATATCAATTTATTTAATTTAGTCATTTAGCCTTCTGAGTTTAAATCAATTTTAAATTCCCTCTTTTCTCTCTCCTTGTCACATCGTCCATAATCTTCTTCTAATCTAGATTATTTTAATTAATCCATGATTAGGATGTGCACACCCTTAATCAGGATTAATGTCACATCCTCCATATTTGGCCACTTGTCTCTAATCCTCCATTAATCTTCTTAATCATTTGTTTGCACATCCTTAATCTAACCCTCTTACCATCTTTGGTATGTCCTCCAAGTCAACCTTCCATAAGTGCTTTCCTTTTTAAGCCTTGACCTCTTCCGCATGTGAATTAATAATTCACATTTATTCATTCAATGATTCCCTCTTCCCCATGTAGGTTGTTGAGAAATTCTAAATTCTCTCACCTTTCACATTAGTCACATGGGACAAGTACTTCCTTTATGAGAACCTTGTCTTATCCTCAAGGTACTTCCAATCATGTGAATTTAAAATTCGCATTTATTATTCCAACAACTTCTCTCTTCCCCATGATGATTAGTGAGGAATTCTAAAATTCCTCACTTGTCACCATCCTTCCACATGGGTACAAGAACTTCCATTTGCATCCATTTTTCTCATCCACTCACATACCCATTTGAATCATTTGAATCCTCATTGCATGCTCATCATTTTGCATCCATTTTCATCATATTTTCCATCAAGGAGCACACATCAAATATTCATCAAAGGGCCAACCAAGAAGATCAACTTAGACAAGGTATATTTGTTGTTTCATCTTTCTTTGTTTAAGTTCAAATTAGGCTAATCTTGAGGTGGTGTTGTGTGTGTTTCCCCTTTACATTTATTTTGTTTTGCACCTTTTAGGTTAGTAAATCACGCTGCATTATAGGTATTATCATGAAGGCATCATTTCTCTTTCTCATCTCCAAGGGAGGTAGCTCATGTTGATTAAAAGTAATGTCTATGATAACTGTATTCATTCCTTGAATTAGAGCCGCTACATCACTTGCATTTGCACTAGAGGGAACCACAACTTGTTGCAAGGTCCCATAGGGATATCTTTGTGGGAGTATTCTTAAGTTGTTCAACAAGACCATACTCCTTCCCACTATACAAAAGAAAATGAGGAGCACTAGGAAAGATTGGTTGAGGAAAAGGTAAGGATGTTGAAGTTGTTTGTCTTGGTTGTGGATTATTTTTAGTGTTATATGTATAAGCCATGGTATTATAATTTGATTGTTGTGAAACATTATTCTTAGGTGGTTAGAGGGTGAAAATGGGTTTTTTTTTAGTTTTAGGTTGGTTTCAAGGTGGGTAGAGGATGAGTTGAGGTTGAATCACATATACTTCTCTTTGTTTTGGTTTGATGTAACAAGCCTTAGTGGATGAACCTTGTGCAATGAAATCCTCGAGGGGCTAATCTAACATGTCAAATCCATCACTACTAAAAGGATTGAGGGATAGGTTAACTTGGAAAAAGAGATTTGACATACTCAAATAACTATGCTTTCTCCAAGGGATTCATTGCTCTTTAGGTATTTTAATTTTTGTTTTCTAATGAATGCCAAGTGTAATCTAATCTTGTCTAATTATGAACTAATGCTAGAAATAAAAGTGTAGTAATCTAATTCTAATTGAAATGAAACCAAATTGAACTCAATCTAATGAAATGCATGAAATAGAAACTCAGTAAACTAAAACAAAATTCTAACAACAACAAACATAAGCACAAAAACAAGATTTTTAATGTTGTAAAATGTAGTTTCATGTCTAACACGAGATTAAATATCCTAGAGGGGTGTATTATTCCTAGTTAGGGTTTTTGAAGGGTTCAAATACTAAAAAACAATCAACACAAAATTTCCAAAACTCGAGTAAAACAACTTGTACTGGGACTAAATCACCCAGAGGGGCGTATGAGTTCTAGATTAGGGTTTTTGCACTAAATTCAGTAAATTCTAAGTGAATTTTAAGTTTTTTGGTTTGTATGATGTCTTGACTATGTGCAATTATAGTTTTCAAATGAAATTCAATGATGCAAGATGCAAAAATGCAATCTATATGTACTTTCACTAATGCAAGATTTAGAAGCCCTAAATGCAAATTAACTAATGCAAGACCTAATGCAGAGTTAATGTAAGCTAAATCTAGGACTATGATGCACTCCAAATCAGAAATAAGGTGTCTAAAGGCTAGGTTCACCAAAATGAAACAAAGAAAATATGGTGTTTAGGGTCATGTTCACCGTTTAGGAGATGGAACACACACAAGGGGGGATACCTATTTTGCTTTATTTCATTCAAGGAAACCTTAGAGATCACAATCCAATGGTCTAAGTGAGAGAAGAGATCTGATATAAGGTCTCCTAGGGTGTGATTAAAGATAAAAGGGGGTTCACCACTAAGAAAAGGCTTAGAAAGATAAGAAATGAAAGTAACATGCAAAACCTAACTATATAACCTAGAAAATGAACATAAATCAGAATAGCAAACTGAAGATAAAAAGAGGTGCACCTAGAAAATAAAATATGCTTGGAATATGCTTTGGAATCTGAAAATGCTAACTTTTAATGCGCATTGGAACTCATATGCCAGTCTAGGCAATTTAGTCCCAATTTAGGGTTTCTAGGTAGAAATTAGAATTTTACAGTGACAAGTTTGAATCCACAAAAATCTAGAAAATGTGTTATACCAGGACTCATACGCCACAAGTGGTTATTTAGTCCCGTCTTGATTTTTTGGGAAGTCAAGATCTGAATCTATTCTCCTACCTCTACACTTCCTCCCTCTGTTGTCACAACTTTGTTTATGGATCTGAACCTACTAAAAACTTGTAAAACAAAATGTTGTGTTGATTTGCTTATGGGGGGTTTCCTCGATCAAACCCCTAGTTCCATAATCAAACCTTGATAGAAAAAATAGATCTTGAGAGTGAATGTGTGTAAGAATCATAATCTTAAGTGCTTCTAAGATTAAGAGATCTAAAATGTAATGAAAATATATTCTAATGTGCTAGAATAAGATGCATGAAACATAAAGATGATGACTCACTTTGGGAGATGTCTAATCACCCTAATAAGCCATTATAATGCTTGTACCTTCCTTTAGGAAGAAAGTAGAATGATAACAAAGGATGTAATCACCTAGGAAACAAGTCATAAGGCTTAGTTTGATGGCTAGTTGCATCTCCCCAACTTAGAATCCATCATGATTCACCATAGGTAACCATCATCGATCCTTGAAAATGCTAGATATTGAATTGAAAGTGAGCTTGAAGACCTGCAAAAACACTATAATGTTGCTCCAAGACTTTAACTTTATTTGCTCATTGCTCTTGAATACTTGAAAATCTCTCTTGAATGCTCTTGCTTGAAACTCTAGGATTGCTTAGCTATTGGATTACTAGGTGAAATAATGATTTGAAACCTTTTTTTATAGGCATCTCATCTAAGTTACCATTTATTAGATCCCAAATGTCGACTTTAGCAAAATATTTGAATTAGAAACCTTAATTTCCTGCTCAAACCCTAAAAAGGGGCCACACGGGACTCATACGCCAAAGGTGGAGTATGGGTCCCACCTAGGGGGACTCATACACTGAAGGTGGCATATGGATCCCACCTAGCAGGACTCATATGCCCAAGGTGGCATATGAGTCCCACCCTAACTTTTCGGGGTGAGTAAATGTCGGGGTGCTAGAAAATTAAATGCATTTGTTGATTTTGTTAGGATTTCAACTGAAATAAGCCTTGGGATCCGAAATAAAGGGTCGTAGGGGCCTATTAATGATGATTTAAAGGGTCATGAATGCAAAGGTACTAAAATAGGTCCAAACTAAGTGTGAAATTGTACCATCTCCAAGATGGGAGTACAATTTTCTACACTACAATAATTATGATAGATCTTTATATTCCTCAATTGCAACCACAATAGCATCAAATTTTCTAAGAAAAATTCTAAGTTCATCTTCTTTAAAATATTCTAATAGGAAATTTCTTCACCATTTATTCTAATTTAATTAACAATAACAATATTTATAACTTGGTTTGAAAATTGGTTTATAGACTCATAACCTTTCATTTAACATTTTTTTCAAACTCCTTCCTAAGTGATTTTAATTTGGCCATCTTTACTTAAGTTGTACCATGATATGCAATTTCTAAAATTCCCCAAGCCTTTCATCTATTGTTTGTTGAATGATATTTAAAGCCCTTTGATATTTTTATTTTATTTGATTTCATGCCCTTTTCTAGATCCGCAGTTGTCACAATTGGACAAAATCTAAAACATCTTCTTTTATTTGACTCGTTTCAATTGCCACATTAGTATTCTACAACAATGATTCTTATTTTTTATCTTCTATGACACACCTTTTAGGTGTTGCTTCTTCAATTTAGTGACTTGCAATGGCAACTATCTCTTTTGTCAAACTCCAAAATCTCCTTGATGATCTACAGCTAGTTCAATCCTACAAACAAAAAACAATGATCTTCGTTTTCATGTAGTTACAACTTGAGTTGACAATGCTACTATCAAACACTTTGACAACTCTTCAAACCAATAATCCAACTTCTCATAATCTTATTCTCGTTTCCTTCTTTTAACTTGCTCTTCTTCTACCAACACTATGAGCTTTCTCTTAACCTAGTTCTAATAACACTTTGTCAATGGATAGAGGTGAAACAAGAAAGCTACATCTTTTCTATTTTAGTTACTTAAAAAATAGTTTATACATGCCTCTATTTATAAAGGACTTATAAGATTACAAAGGCCATTTTAAAGCATATGTTGATTTTACAAACTACTAAAAACTAGCACTTGCACCTAAAAGAGGTTCAAGGATTATATCGATAAATTTTTTTATGTAAATATCTTAGAAAGTATGTGTTTGTACATACAAATTCAAGTTACATGTGGTTGGATTAAATAATTAATAATAAATGCTAAATAATGGAATGAAATAAACTTAGACAAATCTAGATTTTTTCTTAAAGAAATTAAGTATTATCTAATTATGAAATATTTGCATACAAATTTAAAACATAAAGCAATGCAAATGAAAAAAGAAAGTTGCCATCAAATTGACAAAAAATATTGCAAATGGAAATAGAATGTTCTTCTCCAGTTGTCAAATCAATATTTATTTGGTTTTTATGTGATAAGTGAGATTTTGGAGGCTTTTACATGATATTTTAGAGGCTTTTACCTCTAAATGGTGGCTGGTTTACCATTAAACAAAGCTGGTTTACCATTGAACAGAAACTGAAACTTACTTTCCGATGACTCAACAGTGATTCATAGACGTGAGACTTGTTTCAGACTCAAATCTCACACATCTCATGCTAATAACAAATCTGAGTAAAGCTCGAGAACTAATAACAAATCTAAAACAATCCTATAGCTTATCTCTTAGCTGGTAGAAATTACCAAAACATTCTAACAGTTTCGCACCCCTATTTCCTCATACGGTTTTATGAGTCTAAAACGTAAGAATTAAATTATCCCCTAATTGTAAATTTTCCCGGATCAGCTCTAAGCGAGCATCTACTACAGTCCCGCGCAACTGTAAAGTGCGCTTCGACTATATACGCAAAGACGCACAAGCCCTAAAAAGTATTAGGTAATCCGCTTTAAAAAATAGTTTTCTAAACATAAACCTTTTTACATTGTTGAAGACCAATTTGTGAAACCTTATTCGAAAGAAATAAAGTGGTGCTTTTCATCAAATTACTCCAGGTTCAGATTTTGAAAAAAGGAGGATATTCAATTCAAAACAAACTCCTGGCTTCTCGAGCTTTACCCAGATTTACATACAAGCTCTAAATTTCTGGATATTATATGACATTTATGGACAAATTTCAGGTGCAGATTCAATCCAGAAAGCTCAGAGTGCATATAAGCCGTCCCGTACAATACTTCTGAAATGAAATTTGCAACAACTTTAGCTAGGTAAGTTCTGAATACACAATGATACATAAGCAAATGAAAACTCTAAATAGAGGGTTGCAATATACTCTTAACTATATAGTTATTCTCACTGGCTAAACCCGCTTTCTTCCCTAAATAACTGTGTTTACAAACAAATTTGACTGACAACTGGCAGGTCGCACTAAATACAGCCAGCAAATTGAGCTCATATATCTGATAACGTCTTCTCGTGGTTGGATTGAGCCTCTGCCCCAATCGTCCTGCTTCCCTCTTCGTTCACAGTAGGCGACTACTTTCCTTACTAACTGAACTGGTCGTGAAACTGCTATCATCATACTCGGGATGAAGCCAAACGAATGGTGGCCTGAATGTTGGAATATACGGAAGCGGTCTTTCCCTGCACAGCATCTGTTTCACCTGTCGCATAGTTGGACGGTCTTGTGGATTCGGATTTGAGCAGGCCAGTCCCACCATCAGCAAGCAGGTTATGTCGTCCTCGTTTACACTAGCGAGAGTATCGGCGGATGGAGGCTTAGGCAGGCCACTGTCAGCTGCTTCGAAGAGCTTTTTCTCTCGGTAAAGTTTCCACACCCAACCAACTAAATCATGCCCTTCTCTTACAGACCAAGGCGGCTTTCCACAGACAACTTCAAGTACAATAGCGCCGAAACCAAACACATCTGATTCGACCGTGGCTCTTCCGGTGTGAAAGCACTCAGGAGCAATGTAACCAACGGTTCCCGCTACAGAGCTCTGTGTGAAGGAGCTCCGGTTGGGTTGTATTATACGAGCAAGGCCAAAGTCGCCCAGGCGGGCATTGTATTCCGAGTCGAGCATGATGTTGCTGGGTTTGAGGTCACGGTGGATCACCTGCTGCTCGCACTCATCGTGAAGGTAAACCAGAGCAGAGGCCAGGCCAGATGTGATGTTGTACCTCTGCTCCCAATCCAGACGCGCTTCGCTGATGTACTTTTCCAGGCTTCCGTTGGGCATGTACTCGTACACCATCAGGAGGTTCCCCTTGTCGTGGCACCACCCGAGCAGCGGCACCAGGTTTCGATGGCGGAGCTGGTTGATGATTCTGATTTCTGAGATGAATTCTTCTTTCCCTTGCGTGGAGTCTTTGAATATGCGCTTCACGGCCACCGCGGTTTTGTTCTTGCGGAGATGTGCTTTGTAAACGGCTCCAAATCCGCCGTACCCAATCTGTGACTGGGCACTGAAATTGTGAGTGGCCTTCCGGAGGTCTTTGTATTTGAATTCATGTGGATGACCCGGCAGTTTCCGAAGGGCGTCTGATATGATCGCCGCTTCTGCCCGATACCTTCGGTGCTTCATAAAAAGTATAACAATCGCTATTGCAAACAACAAGGCGAGCGCGACGCCCCCGACAGAAAGTCCAATTGTCAATCCCGTGTTGGCTGTGGAGACTCTCAGATCTTGAATCGAGAGGCTCCATGAATGGACGCAATTAAGCTCCCAGCTTTCGCCTGTGGAAGCCGTGAACCCAAAATAAACAAATGGATCGAGAATTTGAGAGAGATTCAGGGGATACTGGACAATCGGCTTTGACGGCATTCGATCTGTTGAGTTTGCAATGTAGACCTTCAGTAGCCGTTGAGTGCCGCTGTACTGAATCCACGCCGTGATGTTTTGTCCACTCTTTAAATTGATAAGACCAACATCAAGAGACACAATTTTTGTCGAATTTATGCTGTTTACATCAATGGCTACGTGGTTGTCGTCTGGGTCATTTGTACCCTCGCTCTTCGTTGTGTCGAATTCAACTGCTACCATCTTGTTACTGCTCAGTCCATCAATGGTAGAATTGAAGAGCCCCAACCAGTGACCGTAGCTTGCAACAGGTCCATCTCCAATGTCTTCATTGGAAGATATAATAAACGCCATACCCTCCCCGCCATCAGTTCCGTTCTCCGGAACAATATTGAAAGTAAAAGTGGAATTGAATGATGCGAGACTATCAGATGGCGAAGACTCTTTCCATAATCTGTATGATTGATTGTATATTACTCTTCCCTTTCTATTATTTAGACCATACGGGGAGTCTGGATTTCTAGTTTCTGCTGTGACCTGCAAAGATTTAAAAGCTATGCCAGAATTGTCAAGTATGAATAAACTGTCGTTCTTTTCACTGAAACTCTGATAACTGAAATTCCCACCGACAGTTCGCACCAGTAAAATATTGACTACAACTAATAAAACCCGATGAAAACCCATTTAGACCCTACTGACACTTCAGAATGGTATCTGAAGTTCCGTTTTCTACAGTTCCCCCTTCCCACTTACTTGGAGAGAAAGGCCAAAGGAGTTATGAAGAGAGACGCCAAGTCTGAGTCAATGATTTAGAGGGCTTCGGATGAGGTTTCCAATTTGTGATCTGTATTGACGATACGGACATCATGCATATCTTATCACAAGAGTGACGAGATCTTTTTTCTTCTCTCGTGCTCTCCCAAAAGATCTTTTTTCTTTTCGTCTTCTTTCTGCTATTGATTTTTTTTCTTCACGTTGAAGCATTCAACTCTCGATCAATCACTCCAAAGAACTAAATGTGTCAGATATCGCGTTAGTGTCGAGAACCATGTGGACTAATGAAGGAAAAGACGCAATGAATTTGTTTGCGCTCATCAGTGTAGAAGTATTTTGCCGAGGTACAACTCCGAAATCTGCGTTCGCCATAGCTTCCGTGGTCGCTTACACTACATCAATTCTTATAAGAATTGTTGGGGTTGAGAACGTACCACACTTTCTTGTATTACAGGTCAAGATATGTAGTAGTCCAGTGGGCCATATCGTATGCAAATTTTGGTAATATTAAGCAAGTAGTACAAACCATTATATTCACTTCATTGCAATGTATTGTTTTCCTCGCAGATTCTCTTAGCATACGAACATGGCTTTGGAGAGAAGTTTACTCGCATATCGGTCTCCGTGCTAAAACTTTAGCATGACATTGGAATAGTCAAGAATGTTTTTATTAAAAGCTAATTTGGTGTGTTTATTTTTATATAAGATATTATTTTTAAGAAAATAATATATAATTGGAGTTGTCGGAAAACATCAAGGAATAAGTAATTGAGGAATCAAAATTTAAATAAAGTTAGATTTATTTTTATTTGAATTTATTGTAAGTTTTTGTTATAAATATGTTTATAGTTTTATCATTAAATAAATTTCATCCTCGATTTAATGAGAAATAAAATATTCATTTTATTGTAGTTGTCCTTGTTGTCAAGAATGTCTAAAGGCTTATTTTGACACAGGGCTTAGGGTGTAAAATACTTTATCAGAAGTATATTGCTGCAAAATCCATTCTTGAAAGTACTAGATATTTGGTAAAAACTTCACATAATGCCTCTATTGCTTGGAAGGTTGTTCTTTCATTCCCTATTATTGGACATTGGTTGACTTAGTTGTCTA